>CAUYUJ010015156.1:2500-77500 GCA_963575745.1 Prorocentrum cordatum | reverse complement strand
TCTAAAAGAGTTCCGCGAGGACCTCATACTTTGTCAGAGGAACTGTGGGAGAGCCCAAGCGGCGCCACGAAACCCGAAGCTGCCCCGAGAGGTCCCCAAATTGGACGCGACTGGGAACTTGAGCTCCAAGAAGGCGTCACGAAGCGGTCTCTCGGGCTCCGACTGGCGCTCCCATCGGGGGACCAACCATTCTGCGATCGGTGGTGGCATTGATCAACATAGGATCCGAAGGCCACCAATGAAGCCCCGGAAAAGCGCAAAAGCTTCCAACATGGTCCCCAAAACGCTCCAAATGGCTCCAAAAAGCCTCCTGGAGTATCCGCTTCAGCTTCCCGCGGGAAAAATTGCGAAAGCCTTTCTGGTTGACTCGTGTTTTCTTCGCGCCTCGCCAGTGCCACGGAGACGGTAGGAAGCATCCATGAAACCTTCGTTTCGCGGCGACTCTACCGTATGTTATTTAGTTTTTGATGGTGGACAAGATAATATTAAAGTAATAGGTTGGCAACCCTGCCTAACCTGTGTGTCACTGTTTCTCTCTACATATCCCTGATCAAACAAACTCGCTCGGGACTCGTTGCTGGGTGGGCTGGAGGGGGTTCAAGAATCGTCGATCTAATTTCAAAACGTACAATGTTTGTCCTTGCGATTTCGCTTCTGTGCTCGGCGGTCCAATGAAAGGATGCCGATCGGGATACCGGAACCAGGCTTTAGCCGACTCGGCGTTTGCGTTTTACCACACGTGTCGCCAATGAGAAACATGACGTACCTGTACTACAATCGGTGTGCGGACTCCGGCATTGCGTTCACGGAAATCGGCGTTCGACGTTTAGTAATGCAATTGCAAAGCGGGCGTATCAGAGGTGGCAGCAAAGTGCGTTCCAATTGCAATGTCAAGCCTCATTGTCGTACTTGCCCCTTCCAAGCGTCAAGATCATCCACTCCACATAGAACAGATAGAGAAATCTTCTCCGAAGCCACATGGGCTCTACATGAAACTCGTCGCATGCTGCAATCGACTGCATAATCTTCGAATTTGGGTGTCGTCAACACAATTAGTTGTTTGTTCCGAATCGGCTACACGCAAGAGTCACCCTAGGCAAAAATGACCCTCGGGGCGCGGCTTACGTGGGGCCACGGGGGGGCCCAACCCACGCGCGCAAGGCGCTACCATCGCATGGCGTTCGTCGAACGGGGGACCCCAGCGGGCACGCACCAAAGATCACTCCGGCGAAAGGTCACTCTTGCGTGCAGTCGGCCGAAGCGCTGGCGCGACGGTCTGCTTTGCACAAGCCGCGCTGTTACATTCAAGCAGGAGCAGGTATGGTTCGACCTCAACGACGTCACACGGTCGTCCCGAGTTCACCTTTTCTTCGTCTGGTGCGCACAAGCCCTGGTTCCCAGCCGCCGGCCCACCGCTCGGAAGCTCCCCCAGCCCTCTGGGCGTAGATGGTCCGAAGATATTGCTTTCCTCTTCCAAAGCTCTCTTTCCATTCGGGGAGGGGTACCCTTCACGCCCTCCCTCTTTTCGTTGTTGCTTTCGGGGTTTCGCGTGTGTAAAGGCGGTTCTTTTTCGCCCATGATCGCTCCAAGTGGGCCTCCGATGCTCCAAGATGGCCACCAACGTGGATTAAGATGGCAGAAGACGGTTCAATATTGCTTTTGGCATACCCCCAAGAGGCCCCAAGGGGGCCACAAAAGGGCTCCAAGTGCTCTCGGAGTCTCTTCAGGACTTCCCCAGGCGGCCAACATCTTTTAAGCATCGTATGACAAACACAATGATTTGTGCCTTCTACCCTTTTCGCTGCCTAAATCGAGGACACCCACTTTTTTGATCGACTGCCTCTAAGACGGCTTGAAGAGGTCCTCCAACGGTTCCAAGAGGCCCCCAAGAGGGCTCCAATAGAACCCCAAGAGCCCCAAGATGACCATAAGAGGGCCTCCAGAAGACCCCAAAATGGCTGCCAGAGTCTTCGTTGCCGTCGTCGTCCTCCTTATTCTCCTGCTCGTCTTCGTACTCTTCCTCCTGGCCCTCCTTTTCCTCCTCGTCCTCCTTCTCGTCCCCGTCATCCTCCTCGTCCTTCTCGTGTCATCCTCATCTTTCTCGTCCTCGTGCTCGGTTTTATCAGGCTGATCCCAAACTTGTTCCACTGCATGCTTCTACACCGTCCTAATCACGGCAACTCGCATGGACAGTTTCTGGATGGACTGGTGGGGATACCGCCGATGCTCCAAGACGGCCTCCAAGATGGCTCAAGATAGTCGACAATGGTTCAAGAGAGCTTCCGACATATCTCCAAGAGATCCGACGAGAGCCACAAGAAGGTTCCAAGTGCTCTCGGAGCCCCCTCAGGGCCCCCCCAAAGGCCCAAATCCTTCAAACACCTCAGGAAAATCAATGGATTTTGCCTTCTCGCCGTTTCGCTTCCGATGCTTTGAGGCCTCAAGATGGCCTCAAGATTACCCAAAAGAGGCTCAAGAGGGACCCAAGAGGCCCCCCCCCAGACGGCTCCAAGAGCACCCAAGATGGGCCCCGAAGCACTCCACGAGCGCCCCCAAAGGCGATTTTGCTGGCTCCAGGGGGGGGTGGGACCAAAATCGAGGCCCCCCTCCTTCGATCGATAGCCTCCAAGATGGCCCCAAGGAGGCCCTCCACAGAGCTCCAAGAAAGCCACCAAACCCCCTAAACGAGCCTCAAGAGGACCCCGAGATCCGCCAAAAGAGTCCCACGAGGGCTCCTAGCGGCGATTTGGAAGGCTCTGTCCTCGTCCTCGTCGTTCTCCTCCTCCTCCTCCTCCTCCTCTTCCTCGTCCCCTCATTGTCTTCCTTTTCCTTTTGCTCCTCTTTCTCATTCTGTGGTGGTCGTGGTCGTCGCGGTCGTCGTGGTCGTTGTGGTCGTGGAGGTGGTGGTGGTGGTTGTGGTCGTCGTCGTCGTCATCGTCTTCCTCCTCCTCCTCCTTCTCATCCTCCTTCTCCTTCCCTCCCCCACGCACAGACCACAAGGATGGCCCGAAGAGGCCCTCCAAAGTTGCCCCTTGCTCTCAAGGATCCATCCGTTCATCCTGGTTGCCTGCCTGGGTTTACAACATGTATCCCTTCGTATACATTACCGTCAGCTCTCATGGGTCGGGTTTTTGAATGGGCTGGTGGGGACACACGAAGCGTGCACATTGATAACATAGTTTTGCCAGTGAAAGTCCGCGTCGACGTCAAAGCGATTTACTGAAGGCGGGTGAATAATAATTAAATCGAATCGAATATAATACGGTTGCGGCGGGCGCCTGGCGTGCCAGCCGTGTGTCCAATCCGAAGGCCGCCCAACCACAAAAATAGCCTCTGAGGGGAAAGCTCCTGCCCTGACCCTTGTAGAAGATGTCGGAGTACCGCTCGCGCTCGAAATGCTCCCTCCTCCTCCTCCTCGCACATAGCCCGAAGTGCGTTCTCCTCATCCTCCTCCCCATCCTCCTCCTCCTCCTCCTCCTCCTCCTCCTCCTCCTCTTCCTCATCATCGTCAAACTGACCGCTGTCCCGGGCAGCAAGCCTCGTGGCATTCACACCTCCAACGCCTGCCGACACTGCGCACACCCGTTCTTGCGTCCACCTCTACCCAGACATGCGACGTCCTGATTTTGTCAAGATGGGGTCCCTGGAAGTCCCGACCCCCTCCCCGCGACCAATTTTTCATCCTGAGTCGTTTTTTGACGGTCCAGGGGCCGGATAAAAGGGCCCCAAGAAGCCGAAAACGGCCGAACACCTCCCGTCGTGATTTCTCTACGACGCGATCATGTCTGGGTGGCGTCCGTCCGCTTTTCTTCCGCGCGCGCAGCCCGGTTCCCGCGCGCGCTCGGCACCGTGTGCGGCGGGGGGGATCCGCGAGGCAAGCCTGCCAGCGGCCCGCAGGGCCGCCACCCCACACTCCTCTGCCCCCGCGCCCTCTGCCGCCGGAGCGGCGGGGGAGCTGCCGAGAGGCCCCTCCCCTTTCCATCCCCTCGGCGGCAAACGAGGAGGGGGAAGTGATAAGGAAAACGCCTTTTCATAATCCCTCCCTCGCCTCTCCATCCTCCATCCTCCTCCCTCCCTCCCGCCTTCCTCCCTCTTCATCCCTGTCTCCCTCCTCCCTCCTTCCCTTTTCCTCCCTCCCTCCCTCCCTCCCTTCCTCCCTCCCTCCCTCCTCCTCCCTCTGTCTCTCCTCCTGGCGGCGGGAGCTCTCAGAAGTCCTCGCGCCTTCTCAAACACTTTTATGCGTCTTCGGGGGATCTTTTCAGAAGGCCGGGGGACTTCCGAGCCTTCTGAGAAAACCTTGTCCTTCTCAGTTCCCCCCTTCGCTCGCCGCCGATCTCCCCCCACCCAAACCTCCTCGCGTTGTGGAGAAATCACGACGGGCGGTCTGTGGTCTTTTTCGGCCTTTGGGGGCCTTCGCCAAGCCTCGGGAGCGTCAAATAACGACTCAGAACGAAAAACCAGTCCCAGGGAAGGTGTCCAAACCTCTCGGGGTCGGCGATGTGAGAAAATCACGACGCTGGGGTCTGGGCGCGCCCCTGGAGATGGGCCAGCACCCTGAGATCCGACGCAGCGAAAACGTTGAGACACTGTGAGAAAACCACGACCCCAATCCCGTACCGCACTATTCTGCGCCATGTCGCGAGCCGGATCGATCTGCGAGGGTCCCAGGGCCCGAAACTGCGAAACCGCGCGACTTTTTCACGTCTCAGCGCGCGGCAGAGGCAGTTCGCACGCGCGGTAGGGCAAGCCGGGAGACGGCATCGATTATTGTCCAGCAGCAAGAGCGGGAAAGAGGGGGAAGGAGGAAGCGGCCGCGAGGCGAATGGGGGGAGGAGGGGGAGCGCTCACGCGGCGGGATCCGCTACGGAGCGGCCGGGGCGGCCAGCCAGTGCTGCACCCCTGGCAGCGGGCGCGGGGCGGCGTCGCGGACACATCCGAGGGCTGGGGCAAGGGCTGCTATACGCGAAGAAAGAAACCCAGACCCCCGAAGTCGTGATTTTTTCACACCGTCGACCCCGAGGAGGTCTGTACCCCTTCCCGGGGACCGGTTTTTCGTCCTGAATCCCTTTCTGACTTTCCCGAGGCAGGGCGAGGGCCCCTAAACGCCGAAAATGGACAAAAATCTCCCGTCGTGATTTCTCGACATCGCGAGGAGGTCTGAGAACCGGGCGAGCACGCCCGGCGCGAACAAATGGCAGCGCCCGTATCGCGCAAGGGACCCCCGCGGCGGGCGTCGGGGGGGGGGGGGCGGGCACTCCAGGCGGGGCACCCTGGGCGGCAGAGCGGCGGGCCTCCCTCGGCGGTCGGGGATCTATTTGTAGACGGGCGCGGTCCACTGCTCGCAGAGTAACTGCTATAGCACATGGCCTGGCTCTACACGATCTATTACATCGAGGCAAACTTTTTTGTTTGTTTGTTGTTGTTGTTGAATATTATTCCTTCTAAAGAATTATTATTGTTGGGACCCCTGGTGCGCGACCTCTGCGCCGCGCCTAGGCCGCAGCTACATTTTCATCATTTTTTCGCGAAAGCTTCAGAAAAGTGGATTATGTCCGGATCCGGTTGTTTTGTTCCCCCCCGCTTTCCCTTGCAAAAAACAATAGAAAATGAAAATTCTTGTTCTTACTTGATCAAATTGCAAGAATCCCTTGCAAAAAATAAGGTAAAGTGGACATTCGTGCGCGCAAGACGAAATCCTTCCAAAACCTTAGGTTTCGTAACGATTTTAACATAAAAACATCAAAAACCCAATGGTTTTTTAAGAAAAAATTGTCAAAATGTCCTTCCGCGCGCGCTGTCCGAATCCCACAAAACCAATGGTTTTTCAACATTTATGTTACATGAGCTCGCGCGAGCTACTTTTTCTTGTTCTAACATAATCAAATTTCAATAATCCCTTGCAAAAAATAAGGTAAAGTGGACATTCGCGCGCGCAAGACGAAATCCTTCCAGAACCTTAGGTTTCGTAACGATTTCAACATAAAAACATCAAAAAACCCACTGGTTTTTCAAAAAAAAATGTCCAAATTTCATTCCGCGCGCGCTGTCCGACTCTGGTTTTTCAACATTTATGTTACATGAGCTCGCGCGAGCTACTTTTTCTTGTTCTAACATAATCAAATTTCAATACTCCCTTGCAAAAAAAAGTAAAGTGGACATTCGCGCGCGCAAGACCAACAAAAAACACGACGATCTCAGGAACTTGCCCCAAAAATGTGACCAACTCCGCTCTCTCTGTCTCTCTCTCTGTCTGCTCTCTGTCTCTCTCTCTGTCTGTCTGTGTCATGTATTGTATGTCACAATTGCAGGATGCTGGGCACACGCGCGCCCCGAATAAGTGACCAAGTTCTGTGGGTGTGTACCCCACGCCAGTGTAGTAGCCACGGTCGTCCGCACGCCACGAAGTGAAGTGTCCCAACGTCATAGGGCGGGAAGCTGGGTTTGGGTGGTCGCGAAGAGTCGTTTGGATATTTGGTAGAGCTTGAACTGCCCCCCCACGAAGTGGGGGTATTGTCTCGCGTCGCATGAAAACCCTGGCACTGGTGAGAACACTGAGCGTTCGGGTAAAATGATTGTTGTTGTTGTTGTTGTTGTTGTTGTTGTGGTTCGGACGTTTGCGACCAAGCACGGTGCGAATAGGGGAACGCGCGCGGTGATATTGACCCAGGTCAGTCCAGACCCGGGCCAGTCAAGGGTTGCAAGATCCTGCGAGATCCCGCAGGATCCTGCGGGATCCTGCGCCCAATTGCCCAGGTCAGTGCGCACCCCTGGCTCCGCAGGGTGCTGCAAGATCTGGCGCTTCGGCTGACCCCTGCTTGTATGGAACCCCGCCTCTCGAGCCCTGAGAGGGTGAGGGCGTGGCGATCCCGGTCGAGCTCTCTCCTCCTCCTCCTCCTCCTCCTCCACCTCCTCCTCCTCCTCCTCCTCCTCCTCCTCCTCCTCCTCCTCCTCCTCCTCCTCCTCCTCCTCCTCCCTCTCTATCTCTCTGTCTGGAGGGGCCTTTGCCGTTCCAATGCCGGGGCAAAGCTAGAACGGGACAAGTGGAGGATCTCTGAGATCCCGCGGATTTTTGGAGGATGCCTCGGGCGCCGCGGCCCCTCCGCAGCGCTCTAGATCGCTCTGAGAGCGTTCCAGAACGGCCTGGAACGATCTGCCCAGGTCCTGGCCCAGAGGCTTCCTGGACGAGCAGATGGGGTCGAGCCGCATCGGCGCCGTCAGAGTGGAGAACATCGGGATCCACATCGAGCCGCGTCGGCGATGCATCGGCGATGCGGCGCGATCCGCCGACCTCATCCGACCTCATCTGCTCTGACCTCATCTGCGGGGTCTAAATCACTCCGCTCGGCGAGGGCCCGCGACCTCGCGGGTCGGCTGGGTGTGGGGCGGAGGTGGCCACACAACAAGGGCAGCGCTCTACTTCGCATGTCGGCGGCAAGAGAGAGGGGGAAGTGAGAGGGAAGAGGCCTTCTCAGAAGGCGGCGGGGCTTCTCAGAATACCTCGGGCTTCTGAGAGGTTTTCTGTGTCGTCGGGGATAGCTTCGAAAACTTCTCAGAAAGGCGGGCCTTCCGAGCCTTCTGAGAAGGCCCGCCCCTTCTCAGTTCCCCCCAGGCTCGCCGCCGAAACCAGGGCAGCGCTCCACTCCGCATGAGGCGTGGGGGGCAGTCTCACGGACTCGGGGGCGCAACATGACACGAGGGCTCCAAGGTCGGGGGGAGGGTCGAAAATGGGGAGGGGGATTGCAGGCAACTGGCACCTCATTAGAGCTCTGTGCTGGGGTCAACTGCCCTCACTTGCCCGGCCCTGGCGCACGGAACGAGGTCTTGCTGTTCTGTTGTTGCGGTAAGGGTGCCCTCGGGGGGGGGGAGGGGCCCTCGCAGCGGCCAGGGCACGACGAGAACTTCCAAACGGTGCTCCGACGCCCTGGTGCGCATCCTGATTTTGGATTCAATCGCAGACTTGGCAAAGGGCGCTTCATAAGACAAATAACCGCATGCTGGTGAGAATAACCCCCTGGGGCTAATCAAATGCGGGGTCCGGGCGGGAGAATAATGATTTCCCGGAGATATCGATGTTGGGATGGCTGGATCGCGTGGCCCCTGAGGCATCCTCACACTCAGAGCTACGATAGAAACTTTGGAGGGGATAATAGGGTTCGGCCTCCTCGCCTGCTGCCTCAATTGGACCACAGTCGATCCCGTGGATACAAAGATACTGGGGTTAAGTCGGGCCTGTCCCCCTACAGGGGGATTTTGGGCGAAAAATAAAAATACCCCCAAAATCCCCCCCGAGTACAAACAAAATGTCAACGTATCGTCACCATATATATTTTTTTGACTATTTTTGAAGATTCCCCCTGTAGAGGGACACGCCCGACTTAATACTAGGGAGGGAAAAGGGGGGGATGCTTTATTATCCGGGGGTTGCGCTGATATCTGATCTGAAAGCACGGGGAAACGTGAGAGCCTTGCTGCTCCTGGCTTTCAAGTAGCGCGCTCAAGCAGCGGTGGGCATGTCGCTGGCCACCCCAACACTCGTCCTCTGCGCAAGACGAAGAGCAAGGCTTGATTTCAAGCTGGCATGCGGGCCCATCGCGAGCATTCCAGTAACCTGCCCATTGTCGACCGACGTCTTCGCGTGACCCTCCCCCGCCGATGACACCTCTCGGCCCTGGCACTTCGGCCCAGGGCCGCTCCTGTTTGGGAGAGGCATGTGCAAAGCTCATCTGCAGGCTCTGACCGCGCAGGGAGGCACAGCCACCTTCCCATTGATGGCCAGACCGCATTGATTCAGAATGTGTTGGTTGTAGCATGTCGCGAGCGGGGGGGCGCTCGGCGACGCACTGGCGACTGGGCACCAGGCGCCCCTGCGCATGGATGCAGTATGAAGACAGGTTCCAGTGCTTGCGCTCCCTTCGGAGCAAGTTCGCCAGCGCGTCTGTAGGCCACGAACTGGCGCTCCTGTACAACACCAGCTCATGGGCGGTATCATGTCTGATGGAGCTGCTGTCTTATCCAGCCGCTCCGTGCACAAACAGGGAGGTACAAATTGCAGAGTCGCGCTCTTTGGCGGACGAATTCCTGGCGCCTGGAGGCCTACGCAATGGCTTCGTCCGAGGGACGTCTCCAATTCCTCACTGTGCGTTCGAGGGTCCATCGAGGCCAGGGATGCCTGAACACACTCAATGTGTCGAGGAGGAGGGGGAGGATGTCGTAGCTCGTAACATCGCTTTGCCACTCGAAACCGCAACGAGAAACAATCCATATTGTTAAGGGGCGGGGACCTGAGGGATATGTCGCCCTTTGTATCAGACGCGTGCGGATGGGCCGACCACTGCCCGCAGAGCTTTGATGTCAGTGTAGAAATGTGGCGCGCAAGTGTAACAGTTGCAGTGATCACGCGGAATGGGAGAGAGGTCGGGAGGGAGGGAGGGATGGAGGGAAGAGAGAGACATATGCATATTTGTCCCGACTACGATTCCGCTTTCGTGGTCTCGAAACAGTGAGACGGGAGACATCCACGGGACAGCCGAGACATGTACCAGGCATGAGAAGACAAACCAAGACCCGAAGAGTCTGCTGACAGCTTTCTCATGCAAGCGTGTTACGGTACAGAGAACCTGGCACACGAGTGGCCACGGGGCCGCGGGCGACCGACTCGGAAGCTGACGGGAACCCCCCCGAGGACGGGAACACGCGGGGGGGGAGGGCGGCCGCCAGCCAGTAGAGGGCAGCCAGCTGGCCACGGTGACCCCAAGACTGACGCGCACAAGACTGACACGCACCTGCGACGAGCGGGCCGCGAGCAATGAGAGGCCCCAGACCACGAGCTACACCAAACCCACTGTGGACAGCGGGGCCAGGTTCCGCGAGGGGGCCGCGGCCACGGGCCACCGAAGTCGCCGCTTGCTAAGCTTCCCGCTCCTGCGGGAAGACCGCCAGAAGAGGCCGCATGCCATGTGACTCCCGGGCCAGCGTAGCAGAACGCAGCCACGCACCCCCCTGGGAGGTACGGCAAGCCATAGGCGACCAACCACCGAACCCAAATCGACGCGCGCCCCCCGCCGGTAAGGCCACCAGAAAGACAAGGGCCACGAACGTGCCACAGGCCGTGAGCCGCCGAGTGGAACCCTGACGGACGCGCAGTCCCACCAGGGGGGCACGAGCCACGAGACGCCCAGGGGCCACGAGCCTCTGTGTCGAACGTGGGCGCGCCCCCCCAACGAGAGAACCACATGCCACCAGAGGGATGCGGGCCACCGAGGCGAGACCTGGCCGCGCGGGCCCCGCGAGCCACGGGCCACGCCCTCGACGGCGGCGGCGCGCGCCCCGCGAGGGAGCTGCCGGGGCGCGGGAGGCGCACCGTGTCGAAAGCCGACGCAGGCCCCTCCCCAAGAGGGGGCCACAAAAGCGGTCGTGCTTGTGCACGGCGACACGCTTTCCGCTTGAAATGTGAGCCGCGACACTCGAAGAATAAACATGAGAAACGCCATGAACATAGACTTTTTGCGCTCCGCGCGGATTTCTAGGATCCGCGCTGGGTCCCCCCCCCAGCGGCGCCTCTGGCGCGCTCCGCGCGCCAGGGAGGGGGTCCAACGCAGATCCAAGAAATCCGCGCGGAGCGCCAAAGGTTTATGTTCATGGCGTTTTTTATTCTTCTAGACACTCCGTACCACAGCCATTGCTGGTCCCCCGTGTCAGCTCGATGCCAAGACTTCTAAGGATGGCGCAGTCAGACGCGGAAGGGAAGACGGGGCGGACATCAGAGACGGAGCGGGCGAAGTCGGATCCACGCGGACGGACATCGGGTCCACCGCGCTTCCGAGCAGAACCTGCCTTGGACCCGCACGCCCTGGAGTCGCATCCCCGCCGCAGCTCTACCACCAAACGCGCCGTGGCCACACTTCAGGCCGCCCGCTCTGGGTCCAAGAGGAGCGCCTTTCGAACCGGGGATGCGGGCCGCCGAGCTGCAAGGTCCAAGCGCCACCGCCACGAAGGACCGTGCGCGCCACGATGGGGGAGCACGGGCCACCCCAGACCTCCGACATCTGGATTTTTTCTCACAGCGTCGACCCCCAGCGGTCTGGACCTCTTCCTCGGGTCCGGTTTTTTTCGTCCCGAGTCGCTGTTTGACGGTCCAGTGAGGGCCCCCAGAAGCCGAACGCGGCCGAAAACTTCCCGTCCTGATTTTTTCACAGCGCGGGGGGGTCTGGGCCGTGGGGGCCACGGGCCACTGGCAGGCCGCTCGGGCCTCCGCGCGCCGCCGCCTCCGCGAGGGTGGCAGCCCGCGGAGGCCTCTCTGCCGCTCTCGGACGGGGCCCACGGCGTCCACAACGGGGCCGCGGGCTGTTTTTTAGCGCCACCAGGCCGACACGACACGGCTGGTGCGCGGCTGCGGGCCACCGCTCCGAGACTTTCGCGCGCAGAACCGGTCCCGGGGAAGGAGGAGGGGGAGGAGGAGGAGGAGGAGGAGGAGGAGGAGGAGGAGGAGGAGGAGAAGGAGGAGGAGGAGGAGGAGGAGGAGGAGGAGGAGGAGGAAAAGGGGGAGGAGGGGGGCGCGGCGCGACGTGCCAGCCACAAGCAGGCCCGCGGGCGGCCACGTCGAAGCTCCGCGCGCCCCGCCCCCCCCCTCCCTCTCCCACGAACGGGCCACGAGAGGGCCCCGAGAGGAGAGGGGTGGTGCCACGAAGGAGGGGAGGGGAGGGGAGGGGGGGGGAATGGGGGGATGCGAGAAGAGGGGGAAGGAGGGATGGAGGGATGTGGGATTGGGAAGAGAAGACAGGGAGACGCAGGAACAACCTTCTGCTGGCTGTGGGTGCTGGGGTCGAATCGCCACACGCGGCCTTCTGCCTTGCCTTGTTTCCTCTTGTCACCACGGCTACTGCTGCTGCTGCACATGCTCTTTGTGCATGGCCGATTGCCTCTCTCATCCTCCTCACCTGCGTCCTCTTCCTCTTTCGCCTCCTCCTCCTCCTCCTCATCCTCCTCTTCTGCCCTCCTTCTCCACATTCTCCTGCGTCCTCGACGCTTCTTGTGTGCCCCCTTGCTTCTCTCATCCTCCCACCCCCGTCCCAGGCCCCCCACGCCCTCCTTGTGCCCAAGCGAGTGCCGTCCTCGACTCTCCTCGATCTCTGGTCTCCCCGCTGGACTCCCCTCTGGTCTCCCTGTCGTGGACTGCGCCCTGTGGTTTTCCCGTCCGAATCCCTTTGCCTAAACCCCTGCTCTGCTTCTTCGGCCCACCGATCTCTCTCTCGCGTGGCCTCCTCATCCGCCACCGTGCCGTGGCCACCGAGTGGAGTGTCTTCAGGCCCTCAAGACTTCCAAATCCTCAATGCTGGATCTTGCAACTGCCCTTTGGCACGGGCGAGACGCCCCGTTCATGGAATCTCCGGAGGGTCCTGCGTGCCTCTGGCGCTTCCCGCGTGCTCCCGCAGGATTTTCTTCTCGAGGCCACGTGGCCCCAGGACGGGCCAGGAGGGCTCCAAGATGCCCCCAAGATGGCCCAAGAGCCACCCGAGACGGTCCAAGAACGCCCCAAGACGCCCAAGACGGTCCCAAGGCAGTCCAAGCGGCCTCCAGGACTGCCCAAGAGGGCCCCCACAGGGCCCAAGAGGCAAACACCATGGATCTTCCGACGGCATTCGTGTTTTTCCTGCTCCAGACGGCTCCAAGACGGCCCAAGATGTCCTCTAAGATCGTCCAAGACGGCCAAGATGGCCTCCAAGACAGCTAAGATGGCCCCAAAATGCCTCCAAGACGGCCCAAGATGCACCCAAAACGGCCTAAGATAGCCTCAAGATGGCCCAAGACTGCCCAAAAGCCCCCGAAGAGGTCTCTAAGACAGCCCACGAGGCCTCCAAGAGGTCCTCTAGGAAGGCCCGAAGAGGCCCAAATAATTGATGTTCCTTAGGTTTTTGAAGACATTTGGCATTTTCGCCTTGTCGGCCTTCCGACGGCCCAAGAGACCCCCGAGATCGCCCCAAGATCGCCCAAGAAGTCTCCAAGATGGCCCCATGACGGCCCAAGAGGCCCCCAATATGCCCCCAAGAGGGCCCCAAGACGGGCCACGAGGCCTCCAAGACGCTCCAAATGGCCTCCAAGACGGCCAAGATGGCCCCAAGATGCCTCCAAGACGGCCCAAGATGCACCCGAGACGGCCTGAGATGGTCTCTAGATGGCCTAAGACGGCCCAAGAGGCCCCCAAGAGGCCTCCAAAACGTCCCAAGAGGCCTCCAAGAGGTCCTCCAGGAGGGCCCGAAGAGGCCAAACTCATTGATTTTCCTTTGGTTTTTGAAGGATTTTGGCATCCGCTTCTTGTCGGCATTCCTGTGGCTCTAGACGGCCCAAGAGGCCCCCAAGATCGCCCACGACGCCTCCAAAATGGCCCCATGACGGCCCAAGAGGCCCCCAAGACGGCCCCAAGAGGGCCCAAATGGCCTCCAAGACGGCCAACATGGCCTCTAAGACGGCTAAAATGGCCCCACAATTCCTCCCAAACGGCCCAAGATGCACCTAAGACGGCTTAAGATGGCCTCAAGATGGCCTCAAGAGGCCCCCAAGAGGCCCCCAAAAGGCCCCCAAAACGGCCCGAAAGGCGTCCAGGAGGTCTCCCAGGAGGGCCCGAAGAGGCCCAAATCATTCCCCACATCCAAGGTGGGGTTCTTGTTTTCTCTGGACACCCCGCGCAGGAACAAGAACCCACACCCACTCGCTCACTCACTCACACTCACTCACTCACTCAGACACCTACTCACCCATTAGCATCAGCATCGTCACTGTCAATACCGCGTCACCAGCACTCGTCATCATCCGCACTCATCTTCATCACCACTCATCACCATCATCATCATCAGCATCATCATCATTACCATCAGCACCAACACCATCATCCTCATCGTCACACATCACCATCATAAACAACATCATCGACACTCACTCAATCAGAATTTCGTGGTCACTCACATGAATCCTCTCGGCAAACCTGTGACTGTCGTCACTTTTGGGCTCCTCAGGTTTGAATTTGGAGGAAGTATCAGGCGGGAGCCTCGTCTGTGGGTGAATAGTGAGGACGTCTCAGGCGGGAGCCCCCCCCCTATGGTGCCCGCAGCTCATATGAGTAATCCGAGCGGGTCATTTGGAAACTTGTAGCTGTCGTCAATTGTGGGCTCCTCAGGCTTGAATTTGGAGGACGTATCAGGCGGGAACCTCGTCTGCGGGTGAATAATGAGGAAATCTCAAGCGGGAGCCCCCTCCCTGTGGTGCCCGCAGCTCATACGAGTAATCCGAGCGGCTCGTTCGAAAACCTGTAACTGTCATCAGTTTTGGGCTCCTCAGTCTTGACTTTGGAAAAAGTATCAGGCGGGAGCCTCGTCTATGAGTGAATTGTGAATAATCTCAAGCGGGAGCCCCCTCCCTATGGTGCCCGCAGCTCATATGAGTAATCCGGGCGGGTCATTCGAAAACCTGTAAGCGTCGTCACTTTTGTGCTCCTCAGGTTTGAATTTGGAGGAAGTATTCGGCGGGAGCCTTGTCTGTGAGTGAAATGAGAGGAAGTGCCGGTGCGAACAAGCTTGCTGGTGCGAACAAGTCGTGCCGTCGCAAGTGAGCCCCACGAGTCAATTTTTTCTTTTATGTCTCGTGTTGCACGTGAGTGGTAGGGCGGGCTTCCGTTCGATGGCTTGCGTCTGGGCCGCCTCCCTCCATCACTCTTTCCTCTTCTTCCTCTAGTTCCCTCCCTCCTCCTTCTCTAGTTTCCTCCCTCCTACTCCCCCCCTCCTCCTCCTCCTCCTCCTCCTCCTCTTCCTCCTCCTCGTCCTCCTCCTCCTCCTCGTCGTCCTCCTCCTCCTCGTTTTACATATATGTATTGTATCCCTCAGACTCCATTAGACTTGATAGAACCTAGGCTTACGCCCCCAAGCGCGCAATCCTGGTGCGAACAAGTATGCTGGCGCGAGCGGCCTGCCGAGGGGAAGTGAACAACGCCAGTGCGAACAAGTCAGCAGGTGCGAACAAGTCTGCTGGTGCGAACAAGTCGTGCCGTCGCACGTGCGCCCCATGAATCCCATTTTTTCTTCTATGTCTCGCGTTGCACGTAGAGTGGCAGGATGGGCTTCCGTTCGATAGCTTGCGTCTGGGCCCCTTCCCTCCCTCACTCCTTCCTCCTCTTCCCCTCGTTCCCTCCCTCCTCCTCCTCCTCCTCCTCTCCTCCCTCCTCCTCCTCCCCCTCCTCCTCCCTCCTCCTCCTCCTCCTTCCTACTCCCCCCCCTCCTCCTCCTCCTCCTCCTCCTCTTCCTCCTCCTCCTCCTCCTCCTCCTCCTCCTCTTCCTCCTCCTCCTCCCCTCCTCATTGTTTTAAAGATATGTATTGTATCCCTCAGACCCCACTAGACTGAATAGGCTTACGCCCCGAAGCGCGCAATCCCGGTGCGAACAAGTCTGCTGGCGCGAGCGGCCTACCGAGGGGAAGTGCGCAACGCCGGTGCGAACAAGTCTGCCGGCGTCCTGGGCCCTCGGCACCAACACGAGAACTTTCGGCTCGGCTACGGCATGGGAATATACTGGGAGACCCTGGCGAGGTGGATCAACATGCGCGCTCGTCGCGACGCACGGCGCCTGGGCGTGCCCCTCGTTTTTTTGCAGGCTGTGGGCGCGTGCAGCTCGATTCAGGGCGATTTCGACGCGGGTCGGCGCCTCCTAAACGTCCCGAACATGCACAGGACGGGGGACATCCACGGCGTCTTGCCGGCCCACGTCGGCATGGAGGTGCGGTTCGCGGCCGCGCTGGAAGAGCTGAAGAAGAAGTTGGGACTCGTGCAGGAGCAACGGGCCACCATCGTGTCCTTCGAGTTCCACCACGAAGAAGAGCAGCGGTACGAGGAGTGCTCGGCTGGCCGGCTCTTTCGCATCCGCTTCCTACCGCAGGGGGTCTGACTGCAACTGCGCGGCTTCAAGGAGTCTCCGATCTACCAGGAGGTCGCCGAGGTGCTGCGACAGGGCGCCAGACACGCCGACGACGACGGCCAGGCCGAGGCGCGGGCGCGGAGCTTGCTGATGTTCAGGCCCAACGAGCAGGAATTCAACTGGCAGAGCTCGGGGCCGCACACCGTGCGCCGCTAGGGGTTCACCCTGACGCACGCGTCCTACCTGACCTCCACGCTGTCGCAGGGCCAGACGCTGCGCAAGGGCGTTACCATCGACTGCGCGAGAGACGAGGACGCTGGCCGCACAGGCATGTCGGACGAGCAGTGGTGGCTGCACCTCTACGTCATGCTCTCCCGCGACACGTGCATGCGGACCATGCTGCTCCTGCGGCCGCCGCCGCGAGAGCTCCAGGAGCGAGGGCCGCCAGCGTCCTTGCGGAAGGCGCTCGAAGAGTTCGACAACATAGCGGAGTGGTCCAGGGCGGAGGCGGAGCAGCTCGCGGCAGAGCTGAGCTTCGTGCTGCCTCCCGCCTGGGCGCGGCTGCGCCCCGCTCGAAGCCCGCGGGGTTGTCCCAACGGCTTGGTCTTGCGCGCCAGCGGCTCGCGCGGTTGCCCCGACGTCCTGGCCCGCGGGGTTGTCCCAACGGCTGCGCGACGTGGCAATTCGAAAACGCGCCCGTGCTGGCCGAGACGGCGACGGCGCCGAGGAAAATCGACATGCGCGCTCATGCAATAGAAAGGGGGGGGTGGCGGGCGCGAGAAAATAGGAGGGCGAGGATGGGGGAAACGTAGGGAGCGGGAGGAGGGCCTGCGCCAGGGCGAGAAGATATATACGCAGAAGGGACAGTAAGGATGCCTCACCAATCACCAGGCCGACGGTGAGGTCTTCTTCCATATTAGCCGAGAAGATTATCATGTGGGGTCTTTCCGCCCGATTTTTTTTGTTGTTTATATATTATTATTATTATTATTATTATTATTATTATTATTATTATTATTATTATATATATATATATTATATACTTTTTTTTTGCTTTTTGTTTTGTTTAGTTTTTTCCCCCCCCCCAGAGATTTTGGCATTTGCTTCTTCTCGGCGCAAGAGGCCCCCAATATCGCCCAAGAACACCAAGAGGGCCCCAGAACGGCCCAAGAGGCCTCCAAGACGCCCAACATGGCCTATAAGAACCCCTGATCTGCCCCAAGAAGGCCCCAAGACGACCCAGACAAACCCCCAAGAGTGCTTCCGACGGCGTCAGACAAGCCAGGAACGCCCTGAGACGGTCAAAGAGGCCCCCAAGAAGCTCCCCAAATCCCCCCCAAACCCTCCAAGAGGCTCCCAGGAAGCTCCCAGGAGGCCCCAAGAGTGCCCCAAGAGGCCTCCTCCTTCTCCTCCTCCTCTTTTTCCTCATCCTCCCCCTCCTCCTCTTCTTACTCCCCCACGCGTTCCCCGAAGTCTTTCCAAACCGACTCGGGGAACAACTGGCCCGATAGCTTGACCAAGCTCTAGCCCAGCTGTCGGCCACAGAGGCGCTTCCAAAGGGGCAGGGGGCGGCGGTGATTCGCCGTAAGCATCTTTGATCCGCCGCCCCATGTCGATTCATCGCAGGGGTGCCTGCCGTGCTAGACCCGGTCGGTTTTGGTTTTGGTTCTTTTTCCAAAAGAACTCCCCCTGCGGCTTCGGACTGTCCCGCCGGCCACCCGGAAAGATCTTCCAGATTGCCCAGAGGTGGTTGCCAAGGGTTTTTCCTGCTCCATACGGCTCCAAGACGGCCCAAGATGGCCTCCAAGACGGCCATCATGGCCTCCAAGACGGCTCAGATGGCCCCAAGATGCCTCCAAGATGGCCCAAGATGCCTCCAAGACGGCCTAAGATAGCCTCAAGATGGTTCAAGACGGCCCAAGAGGCCCCAAAGAGCCCCCCAAGACGTCCTCAAGGAGAGCCCGAGGAGACCAAGATCATTGGTTTTCCTTAGGTTTTTGAAGGATTTTGGCATTTGCTTCTTCCCGGCCTTCCAGAGACCTCAAGACGGCCCGAGAGGCCCCCAAGATCGCCCCAAAATCGCTCACGAGGCCTCCAAGATGGCCCCATGACGGCCCAAGAAGCTCCCAAGAAGGCCCCAAGAGGGCCCCAAGACGGCCCAAGTGGCCTCCAAGACGCCCAAGATGGCCTCCAAGACGGACCCGAAGCGCCCCAAGAGGGCCCCAAGTCGGTTCAGAGAGGCCCCCACAACGGCTCCCGACGGCGTCAGACAGGCCAGGAACGCCATAAGACGGCCAAAGAAGCCCCCGAGAAGCCCCAAAATGGCCCCATGAGGCCCTCAAGAGGCCCCAAGAGAGCCCAAGATAGCCCCAACATGGTCTCCAAGACGGTCCCAAGATGGTCCAATCGAGCCCAAGAGTGCCTCAAGAGGCTCCGAAGAGGCATCCTCCCCCTTCTCCTTTTTCCTCCTTCTCCTCCTCCTGCCCTTCCTCCCCCCGGGTTCCCCGAAACCTTTCCAAACCGACTCGGGGAACACATGGTCCGATAGCTTGGCCAAGCTCTAGCCCAACTGTCGGACACATAGGCGCTTCCACAGGGGCAGGGGGCGGCGGTGATTCGCCGTAAGCGTCTTTGATCCGCCGCCCCATGTCGATTCATCGCAGGGGTGCCTGCCGTGCTAGACCCGGTCGGTTTTGGTTTTGGTTCTTTTTCCAAAAGAACTCCCCCTGCGGCTTCGGCCCAGCCCGCCAGGGTCCCGGAAGGTTCCCGAAAATCCGTCTGTCAATGCCTTTCTTGCTCCAAGATGGCCTACGATGGCTTCCAAGACGGCCAAGATGGCCCAGGATGGCCTCCAAGATGCCTCAAAAACGGCCGAGATGGCCTCCAAGACGGCTAAGATGGTCAGATGGTCCCAAAATGCACTCAAGACGACCCAAATGGCCTCAAGATGGTCTAAGACGGCCCAAAAGGCCCGGAAGATGCCTCCAAAACGGTCCAAACGCGCTCCAAGACGTCCTCCAGGAATGCCCGAAAGGGCAAACATCATTGATTTGCCAATGTTTGTGAAGGATTTTTGCATTTTCTTCTTTTCAACTCTCCGACGGCCCAACACGGCCCAATCGGCACCCAACATCGTCCCAAAAGCGCCCAAGTGGCCTCCAAGATGGCCCCATGACAGCCCAAGAGGCCCCCAAGAGGGCCCCAAGAAGAACCCAAGACGGCCCAAGATGGCCCCGAAGACGCGGAAGATGGCCTCCAAGACGGCCAAGATGGCCTCCAAAATGCCTCCAAGACGGCCAAGAAGGCCTCCAAGACAGCGAGGATGACTCCAAGATGCACCCCAGACGGCCCCAGATGGCCTCAAGATGGCCTTAGACTGCCCAAAAGGCCCGCAATAGGCCTCCAAGACGGCCCAAGAGCCCTCCAAGACGTCCTCCAGGAAGGCCCGAAGGGGCCAAACTGGCCTCCAGACGGCCAAGATGCTTCCAAGACGGCCAAGATGGCCTCCAAGACGGCGAAGATGGCCCCAAGATGCACCCAAGACTGCCCAAGATGGCCTCAGGATGGCCTAAGACGGCGAAAAAGGCCCGGAAGAGGCCTCCAAGACGGCACAAAAGAGCTCCAAGACGTCCCCCAGGAAACCCGAAAACTCAGAAACCACCTGGTCCGAACCTAAGACGGCCCAAACGGCCCGCAAGAGGCCTCCAAGACGGCCCAAGAGCCCTCCAAGACGTCCTCCAGGAAACCCGAAAGCTCGGAAACCACCTGGTCCGAAAGCTCGCCCGACTCCGTGTTCCCCGAAAGCTTTCGAAACCCATTCGGGGAACGCGTGGCCCGATAGCTTGGCCAAGCTCAAACCCAACTTTCGGCCACGCAGGCGCTTCCAAGAAAGGCAAGGGGCGGCGGTGATTCGCCGTAGGCGTCTTCGATACAAGATACGCAGAAAATTCTGAAACATGTCCACCTCTCAGAACGGATGGTGACCGTATATTTCAGGCAAATTTTCACAATGTGGTGGGTGGTCTTGCGGACCCGGCCGTGTCTTCCCTCGAACGCGTCGGCTGTCTACGGCGCATCCAGAGCTGATTACCGTTTCAATCTACGACATGACCGCTCTTGCCGCCATCGTCATCGCAATCGTCGCTGTGCTGTTGCAAGCTCTGGCAGCTTGAGGTCTCTGTGTAAGCACATCGAGCGAGCACGCTGTACGACATTACATACTCTGCGTTGGGTGCTAAGCGTAGGGGGCTCCCCCCCCCGACAGGGGGTCAACGTCAACCTGTCCGCGCGGCGTCATGGGGGTCAGATTCGCCCCGTCGGCGCACTGCAGTAGGGGGGGGTCATTCTTGGCGCGGCAGCGTTTGCCCGCGACGGGGGGTCCATCTTGGGCTGCCAGCGGGGGTTGCGCCCCCCCCCCACGCTTTGTACCAAACGCAGAGTAGGCCCCAGCAAGTGCGAAGACGAGCGACAGGTCGTGGGTGGGCCGCCGGCCAGGTCGCGGGGCGGGTCGCGGCGGGCGCGGGCCTGCGGCAGACGCGGGCAGATGGTGAGTCGTCGGCGTGTCGCCGGCGAGATACGGAGCGGGTCGCAAGCTGGTCGCGAGGCGGCGGGGATAATAACAGAGAGAACAGCAAGAATCCGCACAACGAAATTGTGCTTCAGCCGCTTCCAGTGACAGCGTAAAACCGTTCGGCCCCCTCACGCTGGCGAGTCCCAAGAGGTGTGCGTGCGAGGGTCCGCGCGGGCCGTGCGTGTGACTGCCCGAGGCCCACAGGCAGCGGCGGCGGCCGCCCTCCGACTTCGTCGCAAAGCCAAGAAAAGCATCTTTGGGCGAGGAAGGGGCGAGAGAGAGAGAGAGAGAGAGAGACAGAGAGTCGACTACACGCAAAAGTGATCCTGGGCAAGAGTGACCTTTGGTGCGCGGCTTTTTGGGGGCCGCGGGGGTACCAAACACAAGCGCACAAGACGCTACTATCACGCCGCACTCGGCAATCGGGGGGCCCTACTGGGTGCGCAGCAAAGGTCACTCTGGCGAAGGGTCACTCTAACGTGCAGTCGAGAGAGGGAGACGGCAAGGCTCACGGTTGTGCACAGCCGGCCCGTGGAGGTGGAACCCGCTGGCCTCGACACAGCCTCGGAGTAGTCATGGGCGGTGCCAACACCTCAACGCTGCCTCTGACGGCGCCCTCGAGGGCTCTCCACGCCCAGGGGTTGGGGTTTGCGACCCCGTGGGGCCCAGCCGAGACTATCTCGTGAAGCTGTCTGAAAGCAAGCCTAGGCCCTGCCCGAGGGCGAGAAACTATGATTTCAACGGGTGCGCGTTGCAGGAATTGGCGAGGAAACTTGTAAAGTTCGTCATCACAACGGGTGCGAGCAATGCCGCGCCGCAACCTCATATCAATGGCCTGTACATGAATGCCGTCAGCAAGAAGATCGCAGCGGAGGTGGACAAGAAAGCGCAGATGCCTGCTGTGCTATGCTCGGCCCATACGCGCAGGATTCCCTCGACGACGTGCCAGCTGAGCGCCACCACGGTGATAATCACAGCTGTGGCCACGTAGCTGGCCCAGATGGACGCGCACCTCTGCAGCCACAGCGATACCCGCATGAACGTGGCGATCAGAGCCAGCAGCGCAGGGTACACTGCTAAGTATGAGGTGAAGCCGCCAACGAGCTGCAGCAAGATGTTGCGAGCTGGGACCGCCTGGTTGAGTGCCAGCCCAATGCCGTCCATAAGGTAGAGGAAGAACGGCAGAAAGATTACGCACGCGTGTCTGTAGCGGATGCCCACCCTGCCCAACGACGCTTGCAGCGCCCACGGCACCTCGAGGTGAACCTTCTTGTCGAACGCCTCCAGCGCCGTCGCCTCGGACGCGTCCTTGGGGACCGCGTCGATACCCTTCATGAACTTGGCAATGCTTCTGTGTAGCAGAGGCCGGTCTTCCTCGTTGAAGCACGCAGCTTTAAAGACGCTAAAGCTCGTGGCCTGCTCGTGGATGCGTGACAGCTCGTGCAACCACTTGCGCCATATCCTGCAGAACATTATACAGGCCGGGAGGACCAACGCACTGGTTGCCACGTAGCTTGCCGCACCGAAGCTCTCGATCCCAAGCGCTGAGTGCACCGCGTTCATGTCCGAAATCAGGTCCATCACGATGATGATTAGGAACAAGTTGATACCCATCACCATCACATCCGCCAGGATAACTGGCACCACCCGCAGCCTGTACGTGGGCTGCAGGGTCATGAAACAAGCCAGCTCGTAGACTGTCCAGAGCTTGTGCAGGTAGGTGTCGCTGTAGATCACTAGCATCTTTTTCGAGTGGCGGACGAAAGCGGCCAGACTCTGGATGCCCCTACGCTTGCGCTGTTCGTCCACCTGATCGATGCACGTCTTGTCGAGGAACAGTGTCGGCCCTGGAATCCCCAGGAAGGCGCGCAAATCGTGCCAGTGAAAGATGGTCACGAAAAAGAAGCCAGTGCCGACCAGCACATTCCAAGGTGAGCTCTTGTACTGTGCGCCATTGTCGTACGTCATGTCCAGCGTGGGCAGAACACCGAAGGCCTGCAGGGTCATAAAGATCAGGCCAATGACCAGGTTGAGAGATAGGCACCACAACAGGTTAAAGCTGAATGCCAGGACCCTGAACTTCACCGACTGCGGAGTGGACCAGTTGTGCGAGATGAAGACGTCGATCTGCTCCACGATTCTGGACATGGCGTAGGTGGTCTCGCTGCCGCTGTTGTCGCGCAAGACGCTGCCCTTGCGGCGGAGAACTTTGGAGGCGCTGATGCCGCGGAGCAGCGTGGGGTCTGCGAAGGTGACTGCCTGGCCCTCCTGTCTCATCCGCCGTTTCTTCCCAACCCTTCCTCCTCGTCTGACTCCCATCCTTCGGTCGGTCGGGGACGACGACGATCACGCGGGCGCTCGTGTGCGCGAGAGCTTTGCTGGTCGACCTGTAGAGGGGCTGAGGTGACTCGGCGCGCAGTTGAGCCGCTCGGCGCATCAAAAGATTTCGAAGCGTATGCGCCGTGCACTTGTTGTCTCTCCTGTTGGTGCCGCATCGGCCTTGCAATTCCGAAATTCGGTCTACGCAACTTCCTGATCGAACAATCGCCGGCAATTCGCCATGCTTTTTTTCCACAACTCGTTCCGTGCGCGGCGGACTTTGGCTTTGAGCAGTCCGCATTGCGCGGGTCGATTCGCGTACGCACTTACACTGGAAGTGTGTTCGTGTGGGTCTGACATGCACCTTTGCAGCTGAGTTTGCCGCACGCGCGCATCGCGCCGCCGCGGACAAGACGTACTTTCTGGCGCCCGCACGCAGGGAAAAAGACAGTGCAGGTGCGAGTGTTGCAAAGCATGTGTACACTTCTCGATTTGTGCGTGTCATCCTTGTGCAGGGGCCATGCTCATCTTCTCTGCATCGTTCCAATTTCAACGGATGATCCCCGACGGGAACCGCTAGTGCAGGTGCGATTGCAGTGATTCAGAGTTTCCCACATCCGAATCTCGACTGGATGTGGTCGCTGGGTCATGGAGGGACGTGCTGGGACGTGTGCGGAACAATTGAGTGCCAACGTGCGGCTGCTTGTGTTGCGCGCGCAGGCAGGCCACGCTCGGGATAAGCGCGGCTTCCCCGCCGGAGCCCCGCTGCAGGCCCCGCCTCCCGGCCGCATCCCGTGGCCCAGGACCCTCCCCGCCCCCACAGCGACCCCCGCGAGGAGCCCGGGCGGCTCCCCTGCTACGGCTGCTCCGCAAGCGCCGCCGCGGGTGCCACCCCGCCGCAGCCGGGTGGTCCCGCGGCCTCGTGTGTCGCGCGGCGGCCTCCCGAAGTTCCCTGAGCAGCCCGCGAGGCGACCGTCTTCGGCCGACGAGAAGGCGCGCCAGCTCCGCGCCCGACCGGACTAGCGCTCAGCCATTGGGGTCCGCGACTCGGCAGCCGACCGCTCGCCAGACAGTGACCCCGAACGCAATCCCGTACTGGTGCGCAGGATCAGGGACTACACTGCGCGGATGCCGACCACAATACTCATCTGCGGCTAGGGCCAGCACCAGGGCCATGGCGCGACTGGCTCCGCCGACACGATCTGGGGAACGCGACGTGGACCCCACCCGCGAGAGCACGGCCACCCTCCACGCCTTTCTGGAGGACCATGGCTTCCTTACTCTGGGCTCCGAGCCCCCCCCTCCAACCGCTCCTGGCGGCGAGTCGGAGCCCCCAGTGCTCCGAAGGAGGCCTCGCCACTTCCGCGCGTGTCCTCGCTGTCCTGCCAGGCCTCCAGCCCTGCCGCCCGCCGGTCCCAGCGGGGGGGGGTCAGATTCTCCCAGGCTGCCCCAGCTGCCTCCTTGCCGCGGGCGGTGCCCTTGCTGGCAGCAAGCTTGCCTTCCAGCGGGGACTCGGAGCCCGGCCCTCGTGGCCCCGCGCGTGCGCTTAGCTCCCGCTCGTGGCCTCTGCTGCGCCCCCCGCCCGCTGCGCGGCCTTCGCTGCCTGGCCCGTTGCACGTGCCGCCGCGGTGCACACGCCGTGCTGCTGGCTGCCTCTGCGCTTCGCTCGAGGCTCCTGCCTCGCTGACCTGCCCCCGTGGGGCTCGCTGCGCTCGCGCTCCAGGGCCTCCTCTCGGCCTCCCCCACGTGCGAGCCGTCGTCTTGCGCTGGGGAAGCCCTGCGTGCAAGCGCTTTCGGACCACCACGCCTACCGAGTAAACTCCCTGGGGCGCCCCCTCGAACGCCCGTCCTGGGTGGGGGCGAGGGTCTCCGCGGACCGCGATGGTTCCTGCCGCTACGGCCTGCGCGCGCGCGGGGGGTGCACGGTGCACCTCGTTCATCATCTCGTCCCGTTTGACCCTGGTACCTCAACCCATCTGCTGCTCGAGTCGCGCCCTGGCCATGGCTCGCGACTGGTGCAGGCCCGCGGCCGCACGCGCAGACGCAGAGGAAATGTGTGTGTGTGTGTGTGTCTTTTCCAGCTCGGCTGGCGCTCCTCCGGATATGAAGCGGCCACCTTCCCGCGAGCTCAATCGGCGCGTCTGGAAGCCACGCGAGCCGCGAGCCGCGGGCGTACGGCACTCTGGCATTTTGCCGGCTTCTTCGCCTCTCCCGCCATCTCCGCGCCTACCCTCTCCACTTCACTCCTGCGCGCAAATTGTGCATCCCCTTGTGCTTCCTCCCCTGGCTCTCACGGCTGTAACTCGCTCACGTCGGTTGCGCGCTTGCCCTTCCTGTAGGTCGCGTATCTCGCCGGTCGGCTGGTCGTCTCCACCCTCCCCTCCCCTCCGTCATCCAGTCGCGGACGGCAATGCTGTGGCCTCTGAGGCTGGGCCGCGTGCGTTTCCGCTGCGACTGACTCCGCCCAGACGCTGCGCGCGGGGCCGCGACCGCGTCTCTGGGGCCCTCCCCACCACACCTGGATCTGCAGCGTCAAAGCACCTCCGGCGCGCTTTCCTGGATCACCCTCGCCCCCAGCTTTCAGTCGGGCTTGTCGCTCGACAGGAGGAATATTCGAAAACGGTCAGAAAAAATGGGGACGATTTTTTGCCTATTTTTGAACTTATTTGCGTACTTTGTTGGTATTCTTTACCTTTCTTCCAAAATCCGCCTGTAAGAGGACATGCCCGACCCAACCCCAGCTGGATCCTGCGCGGCCCCGCCCTCTGCCTGGCCTTCCTCGAAGCGGACCTGGGCCGACGGCCTGCCCTGGCTGGGCTGCCAGCCCGCGCGGTCCACGCGCACCCCCTGGCCGACTGCCGCCGCCCCTGCTGCTGGGGCCCCTGCCGCCTCGGCTGGCAGCGCCAGCTCCGTCCCTTCCGACGCTCGGGGGCGCGCAAACATGGATTAGCGATCCATGGAATTGGCGCGCAGTCGCCTAATCCATGGATCGGGGGAGGTGCCCTCTTCAAAATGCGGCCGGCGCCGCCTCGCTCGGCGGCGGGAATCCGCGATTTCCCATGGAAACGGGGCCCGTCGCTAATCCACGCCCCCTTGATCCATGTTTGCGATCGCCTGAGACGCGGAGGGCGCGTCGTCCGATGCCGCCTCCGGTGCCAGTGCTCCCCCTCTTTCAGGGCCGCCCCTCTGCGCAAGCCGCGTCCACACCCATCCTGGAGCTCTGCCTCACCGATGCGGCTCAGGCCGTCGATAATCACCGTCGCCTGGGCCCGGAGCAGACCGAGGAGTGGCGATGACACGACCACCTGGCTCGAGCCCGCCTCTCCACTGGCGATGCCCAGCTCTGCTACCTGGCTGGGCTCCGCGCCTTCCCGAATCGGGCCTGGGGTTCGCGAAGGCGCTGTGCCAACTTCGCCCCTGTCTCCGGCTGCCCCGAGGGGACATGGCGAGCGTCGCCGCTTCCCCTCCCTCGCACACGGCCCTTGTTCGCGGCAACAGGGATATTCGGAGCAAGGGCCTCTCTGACTTCTGGACCGAGTTTCCGACCGCCGCTGCGGCGCCCAGGTGCGTCGCCGCCGTGCGCGACCTGCTGTTCCAGCCCGCCGACGTCCTGCAAGCCTCCCAAACCCTCTAAACCCTCCTGCAGTCAACCCGTATAATGAGGATGCGCGGCAAGGATGCAAGGGCCTTGGAGGGCCATGTCGACGTTTCTCGAACGAGGTTGGCCAGCGAAGGTTACCAAGGCTGGGCCGAAGGGACAAGGCTGCATGGGAAACCTTGGAAAATCGCTCATCCTTACTATGCGGGTTGACTGTAAGCCCTCCTGAACCCTCTTTCAACCGCCTGAACCTGCCTAAACCTCTTAAACCTTCCCCCCGCCCGAGGCGTGGACGGCGACCGCTTTGCTCGCACGGGATGGAATCGCAACTTTTGGTCCGGCCAGCGGTGCATCCCGCTTCATGCAGTCTTTGGCCCCGCAACGCTCTGATGCCCCACCTGACCCCCGCACGGCGACGCGGCCGACAGGCGCGCCCGGGACACGCCGGGCTGCGCAGGACTCGCTCGCGTTCTGCGGCTGACCCTGCCGCTGGACGCGACGCCGCCTCCCGAGGGCGCCCCCCCCTGCGGCCACCTGCCCCGCCCCCCCGCTGGCCCTTCCCACCAGGCGCCGCCCATCTAGGTCGACGAAATCTACACACATCCGCTGGTCCCTGGCCAGGCCCATCCTGAACCCAGCAGCGGTGCATGCGCCACGCTCTCCTGGCGTGGCCACGAGGGCGGATGCACAGCTCCCGGGCTCAGCATGGGCCTGGCCAGGGCGCAGCGGCTGTGCACAGGCTCCCTCGCCCGACCATCGGCCTGCACGCCTGCCCCTCGCCGCTCCGGCGGCCGCTGCGGGTGAGGGCCTGGCCCCCGCAGCCCGCTCCCGAGGCCCACCCCCGCGGTGCCGGCCCTGCCCACCACTTGCGGCCGACGCGCCCGGCCCTGGGCCCCCGGCTGGCTCCCCCTGCCGGAAGGCGCCCCCTCTGCTCGGCGCGTCGGGCCCTCCTCCGCAGCGCGTGCTCCCCCGCCGGTCGGTGCTGCCCTGGCTGGCTCCGTGCGTGCTGCCCCTGCGACCCATGCAGGCCGCGGTAGGCGCGCCCGTGCCGCCCCCCGCGCGTCCCCCCCCCCACCCCCCACCCACTTGCCGCGTCACGACTGCCCCACGCTGGCCACTCCAGGGTCGCTCCACCAGAACTGGGCACGGCAGCGACGCTAGGTTCTCACGCCCTCCCCCTCCCCTGGCCCCCCCCCCACAATTGACACTCCGCCCCGCCGCGCCGGAGTTCACGCTCAATCTCATATTTGTCATGTCCTAAGTAATGGGAACGTCGTTTTGTGGGGCTGGGGAAAGCGGCGGAAAGCCTTCTCCTCTACTTTTCACTTCCTCCTCTTCCTCCTCTCCCCCTCCTCCTTCTCCGTCTCCTCCTCTTCCTGCTCTTGTTTTTTCTCCTTCTCACTGCCCCATCTTCTTGCTGGCCCTATAGAACCGCCCAAGACCATTGCAGACCTCCCCATAAGCCCCAGGAACCTCTGAAAACATCCCGACCTCCAACAACCTGCCCCCCCAGAGTCCCGAGAACCTGCCCTTGGTCCTGGCGAGGTTTCCAGGTCCCCCCACTTGCCGAAGCAACCAGGAGGGGACTGGATACTGGGGCCTCAGCAACATTGACGTGACACGCACTTACGGAGACATGATAAGCAGGATGGGGCGGAGGACTAGGACCATAATAAACCCAATATGTATCCACGATGCTGCAATAAACACCCCTCTCCCAAGTGCCCTCCTCGCTGGTCCCTGCAATAATCCTTTCCCACTTTGGAAAGGAGCCGGGCTCGGCTCGTATAGCTGCGTTGCAATTTTGAACTTGTGATCAGCCACCGTGCTTCTTGGCACGGAGTGGGCGTGTCCTCAGGTCCTCTCACTACCCTGCTAAGCTTCAGGAATCACTCCTGAGAAGCTAGAAGGGTTCGTAGCCCCTCGGCCCAAATCTCCCAGGGCGTGGCGCGGTCTGTCGCGTGACTCTTTCGGGCCCAAAAGGGCCCCAAGGCGGGCTAAGAGAGCCCCAAGAAGCCTCGGTCCAATGAGGCCACGAGTCCCCGAACGATCGCTCCAAGACGCCCAAGATGGCCCCCAGACGGCCCAAGAGGCCTCCAATACGCCCAACGAGGCCTCCAAGCCCCCCAAGAGGGCCCCAAGAGGACAGAATCATTGCTTTGCCTAAGTTTTGGCGTTCTCGCCATTTCGGCGCCCTGACGCTCCCAGACGGCCCTGGAGGCCCCCAAGACCGCCAAGAGACCTCCAATAGGGCCCCAAACCGGCCCAAGAGGGCCCAGAAACAGCCCAAGAGGTGCCCCAAACGGCCCAACTGGGCCCCAAGACGGCTCCCAAAGGGGCCCCAAAGAGGGAACACGAACCGAAAATCCGAGCCTTCCGCTCCAAGATGCCCCCATGAAGCCCCAAGAGGCGCCTGGGAGGCCCCCAAGAGGCCCAACCCAAACGGCCCCCAAGAGGCGTCCAAACTGCCTCCAAGAGGCCCCCGAGAAGCCTCCCACGAGATCCCAAAGAACATCCAATAGGCTTCATACCCACAACCAAGGCAAATTTGCGGGATGGGCCGAAGGCAATTCGGTAACAATTTCAGAAGAAGTCTCTGACGAGAGCACCATTTTGAGGATATCTCTCCAATCGTTCAGCGGATAAAAACTGTTGAGACGAATGTGCACGGCGCCAAAACGAGAGCCCCATCTTGACAACGACCCGCCCTCCATCCGTGTAGCAGCTGCTTATTTTTTGAAGCGCGTATGCACGACAACATCGCGAGAACCCCATTTCGAAAGCCACCCGACCTCCATCCGCGTAAGTGTTAGATCCGTTTAAGACGAATGTGCATGGCGCCATGACGAGAACTCCATTTTGAAAGCCACCCTCCCTCCATCCGTGTAACTGTTGGAAAGTTCACACTTGAAAGTAGTAACATGTGAGGGTGTCTTTGGCGAAACGCCTGGCCCGTCCTGACCACAGGCTTGCTGAGAAATGGGTTATGGGGAAGAAGGACGGGGGGAGAGGAGGACGAGGAGGAGGGGGAGGAGAGCGAGGAAGGAGGAGGGCGACAGCAAAGCGGAGGATGCAAACAAGGATCGAACCGGATCGGCCAGCCACGAATGGCCACGCCCTTGATAGGAAGTGGGGACGGGGCATCAGAGCAAGGTGGACGAGCGGAGGAGTAGGACTGAGGGGAAGAGGATGACTTCGACATTGAAAAAAAAGGAGGAAGGGGACAAGGAGGCGGAGGATGACGAGCAGGGGGAGCAGGAGGAGGACTGGGAGGACTAGGAGAAGGCCACGGAGGACTTGGAGCAGGAAAAGGTAGGGGAGATGTGTGCCAAGGCCCGGCGTCTCCTGGGCACTCCTTCGCCCACATGCGCTCCGTACCTCTGCGCACGCGTGCCTGTGAACGCAGACGTGCGAGGACACGCACTCGCACCAACATGCCGATCCTCGCTGGCCCGAGTCCACGCGCAGTGCCCGCTTATCCGCGCGCCGCCGCGACAGCCGCTGGCGTGCCATTCGGCACGTTAGCATCGGCCTCACACCTCCTCCTCCTCCGCCTCCTCCGGCGCAGGCGCGGCCACGAGTCCACCTGGCCGCGTGGGCGGCTCGGCGAGGGGCTCCAGAGTGCCCCAGCGCGCTGCGCTGGCGTCGTCGGAGACAAGCCGCCTCTGTGGCCCAGAGCGCACAGGCAGAGGCGGTGCGGGCGGCCGAGTCTGCGGGATCGCCGTCAGCGAGTTGCCGTGTCCCTCGGTGGCCCGCGGCGGCGGCGCGATCAGCAGCTGATGCGTGAGCTCCGGCGCGGGGCCGTCGGGCTGGTCGGAGCAGCGCTCGAACGCAACCACCAGCTTCTCGCACTTGTCCAGCGGAAGTATGCTCCAATTCGCGCCGTCGGCGCGACCGGTGAAGTCGAAGATGGCGCTCCAGAAGTTTCTGCTGGCGTCAAACCCTGCCTGCTGGAAGTGCGCGGACAGCCCAGGGTACTCGGCCGCAAAGGGAGCAAAGGACAAGTCGGACGAACTCTCGATCACAGGCTCGGTGTGCGAGTGGAGGTAGAACGTGCAGCTCTCACAGTCCCTAGTTCGCAACTGCCTGCAGGCCAGCCAGAACGTGCAACCCTTGCAATTACGCGCGAAAATGGAGGAGTCGCATGGACCAACGAGCACCAAACAATCGAGGAGCTCGTCCAAGTATTCGCGGGCCCAACGGGCCAGAGGCGTGCGATAATCTCCAGTAAGGGCTCCAGAATATTTCTAGTTGGCGCGCGCGGGGCGGCTCCTGGGGCTCCCCACCTGCGAAGTTCCCGACATTTTTTTTTTTTTTTTTTTTTTTTTTTTTTTTTTTTGTTTTTTTTTTTTTTTTTGTTGTTTTTGATTTTTTCTGTGCCCCCAAAGGAGTTCCAGAAGACGCAAGAGAGGAACTGGCTCAAGGAGGGTGATAACATGGTCAAACATGGCTCCAAGAGGGCCGACGATGGCATCAAAAAGGTTTTTAATGGGTCCTAAGACGGATCCAGAGCGCTTCAAGACAGCCCACTATCGTTCCAAGCAGCCCAAGAGCGTTCCCGGAGAACACCCAAGAAGGCCCCAAGAGGGACAGCTCATGGATTTTCCTACGGCGTTTCAGCGGTTCTCGAGTTCTTGCCTTTTCGGGCAGTCGTCGTCACAAGACGGCCCCAAAGGCCTTCAAGATGGCCCACACACGGCCCTGAACTGACGCAGGAGGCCCAGTTTGAAGGGGGCCGGGAAGCCCAACCAGCAGCTTCGCATTAGGCGAAGCCCAGCTCCAGTTCTGTTGTACCGTAGTAACGATAGTCCCAATCGGAAGAGGTCGTCGCGGGAGCGACGGGCCATCTCAAGCGAAGGTGTTTTCGGTCTCGATGGCAAGTCGTGTGCCTCGCGATGAGGCGCAGTCATTTGTTGGCGGCCGGCCGCTTGAGTCCAAGCGGCCACGGACAAACGCTCGCTATCTCTCGCCGTTGTCCCAACTCACTTTAGAATCGGGGGGAGGGGGAGACGAAACGTGAGTCCGCTGCCCCTATACAGTAAACACAAGGCAGCAACAAACAGGTTCGAAAGGAAGGTGAACCTGCACGCAAGTGCCGCTGCACGCAAGTTACCTTGCGAGCAAATCGCTGTGCAAGCGAGTACTCCTCAGGCAGCCTCAGACGATGTTGTCTGGCCAACCTGGTTATGAGTATGACGTTTTGATTCATGCTTGAAGGATTGCGTTCCTCCCATGACCTGTAGGAACATCTCTCTGTCAATGCTCCCTTTTGTGTGACCGTCCGCGGTCATGTCGCGAGTGTCACACCACTGGATACTATGCACGATTCCTCGCTCCATCATTTGTCGTAGCCAACTGATGTGCCCCTAAAGAGTACACTCGGTTTTTTGAATGTATAGGTCTTTGCTTGACAAGGACTGGAAGACATATTCAGCATCCATGGTCAAAGTGACCTTAATGCTCAGTCCACCCATCTCCAATATATCCTTCAGCTGAGTAGGTGTCAGTGGCCATGCGTGGAGTTCGTGCAGAGTAGCGATCGTGGGATAGCAGCCCTCCAAGCCTTGGGCTGCTGCTAGTGTTTCTGCTGAGTAGCTTGAGCGGACCTGCAAGCGATGAGACTTGCAGTGCGCATCGATCAGATGGGCGACAGGCGTGCCAGTTGGCGTGTTTCCACACCGTAGCAGGTTTTCCCCGCGAGTACCATGGCCTTTGCCCTTGTCGTTGGCATCTTCACGCAGGCGTCGGTAGCCGGAGTCGCTATGCAGGTCGACTTCGCCCGATGGAGTCATCGATCAATAGACGATCTTCTTAGGGGCAGGCCTGCAGCTTCCTGGTAATCGCGTTCAGTCGTCGCACCTGTATGGTGGTCGGTTCCTGGGCACGTTCCAGAGGGGCCAAATATACCATCAACCGCACCTGTGTGATTAATGCGTAAGCCAACGCGCCTCTGAGGCTGACAAACATGTCAGCAACCATCTTTGATGCTTTGGCGTCGGCGTCTGCGCCTGTGAGTTCGGGATGTTGTATGGGACGGAGCTGTATGATGTATTCACCTTGATCCAGCGTAACAGTACCGTCCCCGTCCTTTGTGGATCTCAAAGCACAATTGGTATGTGTTTTTGTTAAGTTTACACTTACCATAAGTGTCCTCGACCTACTTGACCTACCTTTCGATGGTGTCCTCAGTGCCGGCCATATTCATATCATCAACATGCTTGGCTGTGAGAAGGTTGCTGCTTGTGTCAAACTCCTCGTCGTAGGACGTGGAACTGAGACCAAAGCCTCTCGTGGTCATTCTGATCTTCGGTGAGAAGGCTCTGGGTGCATCCTTGGTGCCGGTGCCTGGCTTGAGGCACTGTAAGCAATGCTTCGACTCATCGTAGTGCTCGAACCCTGGGAGGGATCGAAGCACCGATGCCGGTCTAGGCGGCAAGGTAAAGCACGCCGCACGTTCCTTTTCACCGGTTTCCTCAGCGAGTTCCTGGTAGGTATTTGATGTCAAGGGAAGCAATGAGCCATTGCTTCTTGCACGCTGCTGTGCTTGCGAGTAATCGCTGACTTGGCCGCCGTGCCGTTCCCGAGAATGCTTCCACATCGAAAGCCTCGAGGTCCATGAAGCCCCGAAGTACCAGGCGTAGTCCGATTGTGCGTTCCAGCTCGCCCTTTTCGTTGTTTACGAACTTCCACTTATATGTACCTCGAAATCATGATGTCAGACGCTTTGGATATATCTTGCATCTTGAAACACATGCTGTCAAACCATGTCTTGAGTTATATATATATAGGGCCTCTGATCCTTTAACTGGGTTCGCCTGGATATCGGCCCCCGTGAGGAGGTTGCCCTCCAGGACGGTCGCAGCTCGTTTTGCGGCGGCGGTTATATGTACTCGCACGGAGGTCACGCGGTCGAAATCTAGTACCCTACGTTTTGTTCGGATCGGACTACCTTTGACACTTCTGCAGTAGAACAGAGCTCTATATATTGACCGTTCTCGCCCGAATCCAGTCCGTAACTATGGTCTTCGTCCGTGGAACATAATTGGACATGATACGTCTCCTATGTCGGAGTCGTGTGGATGGCCCCGCGTAGGCAGGTGCCCCCGCTGTTCATCAGCTACCGTGACCATCGCACTGTTGTCAGTGATCATATGTGTGAGTACAATGTAAAGATCATATAATTGAGCTGCCTCCAGAAATGCCCTTTCTTCATGTAGCTCTGTGTACCGCACTTCCATAATCTGTGCCAAGGTCCGCTTCTGATTCCTCATGGATCGTAGCGAGCCGTCTATCCTCCTGTGGTGGTTCGGCTTCTGGGGCTTCTCTGGCGTTGTTGCCTTGTGTCGGTATGTCCGCCAGTCCCTCAGACTTCGTCATGTCTTGGTCGAAGCCCGCATGAGGTTTTGTGGACTTTAGGCACTGGATGATCCTCGAATGTGCTGATCCAGCTGTATCATGTATATTCAGGGCAGTCCATCTGCTTCATCGTAGTGGATGCCTGGGTTCACGTCTTTGTCATAATGTACCAATGTGCAGTTGTCAGCATAAACCACGGGAGGTAGCTTCTGGATACTCTTAGCCAACCTAACAGAGAATACATTCTCGATGCGAAAGAAGTTCTGGATCAAGTATTGTAGAGCTAAGTGTGCCCAAGGAGATAGTCGGCTCGCACTTGTCATCTGAAGCGTTCCCTTTTCTGGTCGGGACACAGCCAAACGTTGTGGCAGGCCCCCCCGCGGGTTGACTAGCAACAAATGTCAGCGCTGTCCGCGACGCCGCGCCGTCAGAACCAACCCCTGGGGCCGCCAACGCTTCGATGTATAGTGAATGTCGTGCGTCGCCGTATTGGACTTGTATATTGCGGTTTCCCACTCGAAGAATGACTTGACCCCTGTCGGGATTGTTCCGTGCAACCGGGAAAAGGGCCATTCCAGCCTCCCCAGTCGTCTTTTGTAGTTGTGGGGCGATGATAACCGACCGAGTCTCCATCGTAATGCGCGATTGGTCTGGGCTAGTGCAGAAGCTTGTGTGATAGCTTCAATGCATGCCTGGCGAATCACCTGTGCTCGGGAATGATCAGATGTCTCTGTCGGCTGCTCATGGTCCAGAACAGGCAAGTCACGAAACATTGCTCGTTGCCGTCCAAACAGAGCGTTGCATAGAGACACCTCGTTGTAGAAGGTGAGCGCGTTGGCGGCAAACAAAGCGTCATGCAGCAGTCGTGTGCATGCAAGACGTAAGTCTTAACTTTTGAGTTCAGTTTCCATGACGTGAAGTAAATGCCATTTCTGGCTTCAATTGTCGTAGCGTGTTGTCCACGCGCGCGTATCTTTAACTCGATGCCCCTTGCTTTGAGGACTGCCTTAGCTGTGTCGTTGTTAAGGGCGCCCTCCCCATCTGAGTAGAGTACCTTGGCAGGTCCGAACTGCATCCGGCACTGGTGATACGCATCTAAGATACTAGTCATTGTTTGATCTGGTATCTCCATTCCAGTATCATATCGACTGCAGCTATCAATGATGTCAAATATCTTATGTTCCTATTTGTAGAACATCAGGTCGCATTCGACTTCTTCTTTAAACTTGCCAGGTCTTGCAGTAGATGGCATGACCGTTATGCCCTGGCTTGTCCCAAGCCCTGCGCTCCCGACATGTGTCACCGACACCTTTGATCAGGTTAAGCCTGACGTTGTCCAGACCAGCTTTGGTTAAGATGAGTCTCATCGTAAGCTCTTTAGCATGGAACCATCGAAAGTGTAGTTTCTGCAGCTCGCGTTCTACCACGCTTGGATCAAGGCATCGTAGGTTCTGTAAACTGATTTGGACATCGAACCTTGACCAGTCTGGGAGTAGTGGGCGTGCAGCAGGGTTACCCGCAGGTGGTGGTGGAGGTGGGTCTCGTCCCTGTCGGCCGGGTCTGGCTCTGATATGTGGCAGTCGTTTGTGATCGTCCAGCTACCAGCTCCACTTGGGGCAGGTTTCGCCGCGGCAGGTTCAGCAGCATGTCTGCCTCCTGTAATTTCGTGGCTGCTGGCGCCAGCTGTAGGTCCGGCCCTGGAGCCAGGTCTTGGTGCTCGTAGCCGCGCAAGTGGTGGTGCGGCCTGTGCCTCGGGTGGTGGCGCTGCCGGTTCGGCAGGGGCCGGAGGTCCCTGTCCGTGGGTGTCGGGCAGCTTCCATGGTTTCGCAAACTTGCATTTGCCAGGCGTCCGTATGTGACCAAGTTTGTTCTGGCCGTAGTTCTTCTTGCAGCTAGGGCATTCCCAGTGGTAATCCTCCTTGTCGCACCACCTACAATGTTTGGGGTCTCTGTCTTGTGAGGGGGGTTGCATGTTTACATTATCCGCACATGCAGGACGTCCTCATCCTCCCGAGGGCGGTCGTTTGATCGAACCGTCGGGATATCGAGGGATAACTGGGTCACCCAAGTCAAATCCACGTGTGTTGGTAACAAGGGCGGAGGTATAATAAGGACGACCATGGAAACGCGGTTTACTAGGAATGCATCGTGTGCGATCTGGACTGCGTCGGCAAAAAAAGACTGCATGTGCGGAGTGTAATGTACAACCCTGGAAAATTCTTTACAGCGCGCCGAGGCATGTTGCTGATGGCCAGCGGGCCGCTTCAAAAGGTGCCAGTAACAGACGGTGGTTAGCCATTCTCTCAATAGGTTTCCGTATTAATACCCCATGGGAGTCACGGAGGCCGGTAGTGCATTGGTCCATATTTACTTTGCATGTGCCCTCGCATTTGGTTAATGTTGTCCATGGCGGTATTTTGTCCACCCAAGTACCCACCGGTTGTTATCGTGCGTAAAACCTTCGAAGGTCGTTTTGACTGACGTATGGCAACCCTCCCGCGAAACTTGATTTGTGGAAGGTCTTCTTTATGGTGTTCATGCCACGTGTCATGGTTGACTTGGGAATTGGAGTAAGATGGTAGTCCAGTCGTTCTGCAATTGTGTTGTGGTATAACAACATTGACGAACCACGCGTCTAAGTAATGCGTCGCATCGTCCTGGGCGTCTTTGTTTCCAAGGTCAACAAATGAACGTTTGTCTTGGTTTCCTCCTGAGGATACACCTCGGCTGAAAGCTAACTGCGATATGCCCCCACTGCCTCCACGCAGTTCCAACATATCTACCTTGTTGTGTCGTCCGTAACGCAAGGTTGGGATTGTGGAGAACACGTCGGCATGTGTATCTGCAGGTAACCCCGCAGGTAACGCGATGAAGTTTTCCTCTTCGTCATCCCTATCGGTGTCGGAGCCAAGGGGGGCGTCGGTGTAGTAAGCACCACTTCCGTGACCTTTCAGGTCGTCACCGCAACCATCATTGCCGTCTTCGACTACTTTGGGTATCTTGCGTGGCTTGATGCCTGCTTCTTTGTCGGCCTTTTGCTATTCTTTTTGTTTGATCGGGGCATCTGTTGGTAATGCTGTCTGTGGTTCTCTGTCGGGTGATGTAAGTGTCGGAAATCCGGGAATCGTGGGGGGCATGCGGCCGCGCTCAATCGAGGGGGGGGAAACGATCGTCGTCGACGAACGCAGCCCGCCTTGGGCGTAGTCGCTGGTACTCTTGTCCGACATGGACCGGTGCCGGAGGCTCTCAGTGCAATCGAGTGCAGATATTTGTCACGCTGTTCGGTAACGGCGCATTGTAATTATACCCGATAGGTTTGTCCTGAATCTTAATATCTTGTATAACAGTATTGTCGTCAAGATTCGTCGTCGCCCTTCTCGCGACATGGTCGCATTCAGGGCCATTCTTAGGATGCTGAACGTAAGTTCGAACCCCTTAATCCACCGTTGTGGGGGCACTAGAAGTGTGCAGCACGGGTAGGATTTCTCTTTGTTTTGTGCAAATCTATTTGATCAATTAGCCTTGCAATTATGATAGCCAGTGTTTTGTTGCGCCGTTCTGCCTTCTGAGCTCCTAAGCCGTACCAATCTATGCTAAACATGTTGTGCGGGTGTCCCTGCAGTTTGGCACGTGCATTCCGCAAGTTAGTCGGGATGCGCGCGTAGGTGGTCGCCACCTGCAGGTAGGGTCCGCAGAATATTTTGCTTGAGCGGTCAAACTTAAGACCAATGTGGCAACGTAGCATACGCATGACCTGCAGGCCTAAATCTTCAAATCTTCAATAGTATCTCATATGGGACCTTGTTTCCAGAAGTAACCTGGAGGTCCCACAAGTTGTGTCGACATACGTGAAGCCCGAGCTTTGGCCATCAAGTTTTGGATGCGTTGATAATGTGGTCCCGCCCGCTTCCCGGGCAACCGAACATGCCAGTCAGCGGGCGTTACCGCCCGCGATAGTTGATAATCCCCCGAGAGTAAACCACCCAAATACTGTGTACCTGTACAGGTCATGACCTCTGTATGTGTGATACGGTCACACATGTATCCTCGAGCTCGGAGTTCAGCGCAAGCTGTTCGTATGTCTTCGATAACCAGAGCACGAGTCCTAATGATGTGATGAGCGTTTGTTTGCTGCGGTGGCCACGCCGCCGGGTCCGCTGCTGTCGCTGGCGGCCTCGCAGCTGGGCCCGCCATTGTCCCTGGCGCGCGCAGCCGGCGCCTGGGAAAAGTATGCAGGTGCCCCCGCGCCTGACGACAGAACCTTCGGCCTGTCTGGGCAAGCGCGAGAGGCCGTGGCGCGCGCCTGCCCCCGTCATTCATTTTCAAGCGATGGGGGCGTCCATGTGCCCATGCCATGCGCCGCTGAACCACTGCTCGAAGAGAAGATATTGATGCTGCTGCCGATGTCCAGTAGGATAGTCAGCATGCCATCTACCACGGTCGCGCTGTTCGCTGCCAGGGCCAGCTCGCGGCGTTCTCCAAATGTCACTGGCGCGTCGGGCAGTGTCGTGCCATGCGTGCCCTTGCGGCGTCTCTGTTCCAGCACCCATTCGTTCCTTGTCAAGGACGTGAAGACGTTTATGTACCCTCGTGCCTCCTCTTCTCTGTGATGGGCTGTCTCTCGAAGGTCCAGGCCGATGGGAACTCGTCGTGCATGTGGGGATGCTGTGACGAGAGCGGCATGTTCTCGAAAGTGTCTTCGTCAGCACGCATAGCTATCTGCCCATCTGTGTTAACCGTCAGCACCGTGTGCAGCATATCGCGCTTTGACATGGCGCTGGTGCCGCTGCGCACGCTCACTGGGCTTTCAGCTCTACGCTGGTTCCGCAGCGGACGCCCATAGGGCATGCTGCACCGCATGGTGCTTGGAGCCACTGCGAGCTCCTTTCCGCGGCCCTTTCCATGCGCCTCAGCCGCTGATCATTGGCAGGTAACCCCGCTGGTGCTGCTACAGCAGGTGCCCCTGCATTATTTGCTGATTCGGCTACCAGAGGCATAAGCGCATCGGTGGCAGGAGTTGTAGCTGCTACTGCCTGTACCACGTTTGATGATGACGCAATTTGCCCCGAAGGTGTAGGTGCGGCAGCTGTGTTGCTTGTCATCATCGCCGGGATGCGGTTGAGCTCTTCACGAAGATCTCTAAGCTCATTGGCCCCGCGGAGTATCTCCCCATGGCGATTTTCTGCGTTCTGATCTCCAGCGATGGCATAATGGAACTCAGCTGTGATGAGGCCAACGCCCCGGCAAATAACACAGGGTGCCTCACTTGCGGCACCTTCCAGCTTGCCTGTCAGCTGTCGGTCCACATGTGCGTGAGCAACTCGATCCCAGCATTGCGCGTGAAATATGTGGCCACGCTGAAGCCTCCACACCTTGTCGTGGTGTGCGAAGTTTTCCAGGCAAATGGCACACTGCGTAAAATCACCGTCACTGATGATTGGTGGTGTTGCCGATGGCCTGGTACGCGTCTGTCGCTCCAGTGTGGATTCACCAATATCGTCTTGAATCGGTGGGGCCGTTATCTGCTGCACTGCAGGAAGTTATCCCGCGGCTGCAAGTGATGCCAAGCTGAAAGCGGGCATCCCCGCTGGCACAGGAGTAGCGGGTGTCCCCGCGCGGCCCATCATGCGGCGTGCCTGTCGCTCCTGATTGCGACGTTGGCGAGCAAATTGCATGGTGAAGTTGGCCTGCTGCGCCTCGTGGATAACCAGAATCTCGGGACGCAAATCTCCCATGGACGATGGTACCGCTAACCCAGGGCCATGGTGTGTAACATCAGGGTCCATGGTGGCCGCCAAGTATCCGCAGTGAGGTTGAGGTACTTGGCCTAGTACCCCGTGTTCGTAACCTGCACCGCGCGTCAGCTGGGACTGGTAAAAGTCGTCAGCTGTTGACCGAACGTGCGGGTTGTCCGGCTGAGAACCAACGCGTGGAATGCCCGCCTCCTGAGCGTAATAATCAGGGAACATCGGTGCATCCATCGGTGGAACAGTTGGTCGTTCAACAGCCGTTGGATCGTACGTCGGGTGGCTGAAGAATGCTGGGACGTATCCATACCGGCTGGGATGATCCGGTGATGGGTTCGGATCAGGAATATATTTCCATGAGGGTGTCCAGCCAGTGCTCGGGAGGTCAATGCCATCCCGACGCATGCTCTGCATGGCCTTGCGCATCCGCCTGTGCATCCACTGCTGCTGACCTGTCATGCTCTCGCCATTTGGGCAGCTTCATGGTCAGAAGCAACAGATTGCCTCGCGTTTGAACGTGGCGATGTACATGGCGATGTCGCTTGCAAGGCCTGATAGAGCTGAGGGTCCATTCTAATGCTCTGGAGCCTGGCCTGCAGAGTATTGGTACTCCCAGCACTCTGTGGAGTTCCAAATGGGGTCGTAGCCCTACTCATGGGTGCGAATGACGCAGGTTGCCCTGCAAGTACTGGCAACGGCTGCGCCTGGGCGCGCCACGGGTCGTTTGCATGCAGCCCGTCGTTGAGCGTGATCCCGTTGGATGTCATGCCAGACAAGTCCGCACTCTGGGCCTGAATCCATGACCCATCTGAACCCCCTGCAAGTGTCCCTGCTTGGTATCCCTCTTGCATCATAAAGATGGTGGTGAATTCGACCCCTTGCATGGGTGTCGACGCTGGGACCTTCAGGTTATAGGGAGTCTGCGGTATTATATAATTCCTTACCGTTGATGCATTATATGGAACGGTGTAGTGGGACTGTGGAAGAAAGTTGTTAGCACGCAGGTTGCCCCGCTCGTTCTCCTCGGTGTATAGAGGATGATTCGACGCCTGTCCCACTCGATCATGTGCACACTGAGTGCTGTTAGGTAGGGTACCAACGAGCCGAACAATATGGCTTGGCGGGATCCTGCCGTCCCAGCCTGCCGTCGTAACAATATCGTTGGCGGAACGCCACATTGGGATATTATCGCGAAGTAGATTCTTGAGGCTCACCATAAACTATACTTCGGAATCTATGCGCAGGCCTGGCTGGATCCTGTTATCTCCCGGTAAGTATGGGCATCCATGAATAGACTGTCTGTCCCTTCCGTTGTTAATATCACTGGCGCAGCGTGACAGCCCGACATGGAGTATCTTCGGGATATTGACCCATTTGTTGCCATGTATAAAATGTCAAGGTGCTCTTGGCGATGTTAGGTCGGTTGCCCTTTTGTACAGGGACTCGGGACATCCTATGCCAGGGCTGCTGTGCCCATCGCTAGGACGCAGAAAGTACGTCGGATGAGACTCCCCAGTGAATTTGAGGTTCTGTACCTGGAGCCTGTTCTTCTGCGCGCCTGAATGGTCGCGCATTTCGTTGGGGTCCAGCACCGCCGGTGCCTGATAGGCCCAATGGCGCTTACGAAGGCACCTCTTGACAACTTCCAGGTGGCGTCTATGCCAGCTCTCATGGCCTTCGGGCGGCCACTTATTAAGTGCATCTCCAAGCTCTGCCCAGCCGTCGTGCTCGTCATAGGTGGTGACAGTTGAGATGAACCCATCGGACAGCTTGTCGTGGTGGAATGGCTTGTGCCGCGTGGCGATAGTGAATCATTCCGAGCACTCGCGCGCCATTCCGAGCACTGATATCTGGCGTTTTAAGAGCCTCTTTCACATACTTATTCTCGGATTGATAACTGAGGGCCGGCTTCTCCCGCAAAATGTTGCGGGCAATCTGACGTGGGCGAGCATGGTCGTTGGCGTGTGTAGCAATGCACTTAGTGTCGCGCTGCACCGCGACATAACGATCATACCTGTCATTAGTAAAGGGCCTGTACGCTGGGTTGATCTTCATCTGGTTGGCGGTGCCCAGGGTCTCACAATATTGCCTGCATTCCTCGGGCAATTCGAAAGTGACGGCTGGTTGCCCCGCAGGAGCAGCGACTGGTTCGACATGCGTCCCCATTGGCTCAGGCGCTGCAGGCACTGCCGATGAGCGGGCGTTCCCAGATTCCTTATCCTTCTCACGGATGTCGAAGTACTGGCATGGAGTGACCTTGGGCGCCACCCTGATGCCTTCGAGGTAGTTTCCAAGACCTTTCAATCCGCACCGTCCTTTGATAATGAGGTCCCCTTGGATGGTCCATCCAGCGACGGCGCCCAGCCTCTCCTGTGAGTCCTGCCAGGCGTCGTGCCGCGCAGGCATGCAGGACCTTTCGGCGTCGGCGTGCTGTCGCCTTGAAGCGCTGCTGCTGCAGCGGCCGCTGCTGGTCCTCTGGGGCGACGTCTCTCGGCGGATTTCCCCGCAGACCGCTGCGACTTGTTGCTATCAGGATCGGCGTCATCTGGACTGGTCCTCGTCTTCTGCTTAGGCGGTGGCGGTAGCTTGTCAGGTGCAAGTGACCTGTGCGAGCTTGAAGAGTAAGAAGATTGGGATAGGCTTACCTTCCTCCCTGATTTCATCTTGGGGGAAGGTTCTTCTGGCCGTTCCGCTGCGGGTGCCCCCGCTGGAGGTTGCGCTGTGAGTTCCCCAGCGCCAGGGGCCGTCGGCGGGATCGGCCTCTCGAGTGCCGCGGTCATGATCTTGGCCTGGCGCTTGCAACCCATATCATATCTATCAACGCTAACCCTTCTTCAAACAAGCGCAGCTATCCAACCTATCTGTTTGCAATCGTAAGCGACTTTACTGCCCGGAGTGAGATCCATATCTTCTGTTGTCATGTCATGACCATATTTTTTTGTGTTAGTCTCGTGGGTATCTTCCGCCCCAGAGCTGAAGGCTGATTCGGACTAATACGATTCAGACTCTGGGTCGGGCCCGGAAGGAGCGGCCTCGGCGTGGTCCACTGCTTTGGCAGGAACCCCACGACCAGCCCCTTCATCGCCTTCTGGGTGGGCAGCACCTTCCTGAGAAGAAGAAGAAGCGGGTTGCCCCACGTGATATTCCTGTATACTTTGAGGCGGTGATTCGTATCGAAGTGCTGCCAGAATCGATCGATCCGATTGATATCTCTCTCAGCAATCGGCTGGTACTCAGCTTCAGTCAAAAGTTCTGCAGGTGGATGATTGGTCGGATCCACTCTGCGACCCAGACCGTCACCGTGAGACCAGACCCATGGGGTTCTTCCGAAGTCAGGGCTCCTTGATGGACGCCTCATCGGACGCGTAGGTCTGCGGTCGGCAAAATACTGGCAAGGACAGCCGATACTCCGGTAGGTCTTCTGGTCACCGATGACGGCCCTCTTGAGGTCCCGTCTTTGAAGGTTTTCCATCGTCTTGGTGCCCTTGCCTCTGTTGGTGCGGACGATCTTGCCTTCGTCATTCCGCTCGACGTTGCGAAGTGACTGCCAGTGGCGAATGTCATGCTCGGTCCAGCCTCGGTCGAGCCAGTGCCGCATTGTGTTGGGGGGTATATACTGGCGAGCCAGCCCACGATCGTCATAGCTGACAATGCGTTGTACACCTCTGTCTTCGGGTACACCTGGACTGTCCTGCATTCTGAGGCGGGCTTCCCCGCGAGCGCTCTCTCCTCGGTGGGGTCCTTGGAGCTCTCATGTCAGGAGGGTGAGGGCGCTGGGCGCCGCTGGGGCGCGCGCGCGAGTGCCCGCGTGAGTGGCCGCGACCGTGGCGCTGCGTGCGTCGTTCTTCAGCTTCCCACTCATCTTCGTCATCATCTGAGCGATTCGCACGTCTCCAGACTTGGCGACTAGCTGATCGCTCATGGCGGCTCGGAGACCGCCCGTGGGCCGCGAACGTGAGATGATGATCTTCATTATGTCCAAGTTCGTACTGGATGCGTCCTGAAAGTTCGCCAGCATCTTGCGAGCCTCGCCGTAAAGGGTCATCATCATATGATTCTATCTTTTATCGGATTGCCAATGACCTCAGGACAGAGCATCATTTGTATTTCCTTATCTGGCGCTGGAATTGTAGCTTCAGACAGAATCCTCAGGTGTCCCCGCCATATGATGATCTACGTCGGCGGGTGTATGGAAATCCTCAACGCATTCGATCTGAGCAGGTTGCCCTTTTACGGCTCGCATCTTTCGGGTTGCCCCGGCGTCCCTTACCCTTTTTCTGAGGCGTGCCTACGGCTCCTGCCTGCACCCAGGAATGATTCTTCATACTGTGGTCCAGTAAGGATGCCAGGAATGCTAGCATACCTCTGCCATGTAATCGCCGTCGTTTGCCCTTTCCCGTGCCTCGGCCCTTGCCTTTCCCCCTGAGCGCCCGTCGGATAGTACGTCGTGCCTTGCGAATTGGCTTCTTCATAAACCGTCTCCATCTGCGTTTATGTTTCTGGTATCCTAGAAACAGCCATTGAGCCTGTTGTTCTTCCGTAAAATACGTGGGCATGTCGGAATAGTCTACGGCGACCATTTTGTCATCTGATGACGTGTCGGTGTCGGTTCCGGAGTCGAAGTCAGACTCGGCGGGTTGCCCCGCTGAGCCTACAAGGGTAGTGGCTTGTGTAGGGGCCGCCGTCGCCAACGGTTCCTGAGATCTAGCCCAGGAGTCTTGCGACCCCTTAGGCAAAACACCATTTTGGGCTAATAGAGTGATGGTCCCCGTTGGTTTCGGATCGTCATTCCAGACGATTGTAGCAAGTTGCCCTGGACTAGTTTCAACATGAAAGGTTTCGGTACGGTGACCGTGGCTAAAGATACCGCCGATATTGTCAGGGGTTCGCTCAGCAATGTGAGCATATGACCTCATGCGTTCAAGTAAAGAATCAATTTGTTGTTGATTCCGCGGCATTTGGTGGTTGAGTGGCTGTAGGAGTTGTTGTGCACGCGACGTCCCCACTCCTAAGGCTCTGAACAGTATAACTGTTAGGATTGGGGAGTTTGGGATGTTAAAGCCTGCCGTTTCAGCCTCGTAGCGGGCTATCTCGAAGCGTGCTAATGTCTGGTCGATCCGTTCTCCCGCATGGACGCGGAAGTCGATGAGAGCCGTTCCCGAGTTAATTTGGCGTTCCTCCTCTAAGTTCTCAAATTTCGTGGCGAGGAGGAGCATGATGTAGGTGGCGCCATCGGTATGACGACCACCAATGTTAGCGCCAAAGTTGATGACTGCGGGGGAACTCTCACGGCTATGATCCGTGCGAGACCTCCCAGACCACGCTGCAGTGCTGCAGCCTGTTGGGAGGGCGTCATATTGCCTGTGGTCACGTTGATCCAGGCATGTGCCTCTGGAACGAATTCGCGGGAAAGTACTTGACCGGAAGGATCCCAGTGGGGGCCGGTTATTCTTGTGTCGTCTCCGTCACGCATGTGTCCCACAGCACACCCGATAGCGACCCATATAAGACAAAACGTAGCAATACCAATCCAATGGCCTCGGTAGGTCGTGGTCGGATGTTTGTGGCTGGGGTTTGGGGAGTTTTGTTGTAAGCCTGCGTGGGGGTGGAGTCGGTACAGTATCGCATCGCATGTTACTATGCATTGTATTCCCAAAACAAATTCCAATTGGAATGGGTGGGTGGACTTTAGGAGTGTAGTAGCGCAGGGATGTAGGACTCGAGTAAGAGGCCTCCGCGAGAGCAGTGGTAGCACTGCAAGTGTCCTTGCGGCTGTGCGTAGTTATGTACATTCCTCCGCGCAGGCCCACTGCACCCGGATGTTCCACCAGGTCAGTAATAGTCCACCGGATAGTGCCGTGGATGGTGAGGAGTAGAGCAAGAGCTGACTACCATAGGCCAGCTCCGCTGCCAAGTTTGAAGGGGGCAAGGAAGCCCTACCAGCAGCTTCGCCTCAGGCGAAGCCCAGCTCCAGCTCTGTTGTACCGTAGTAACGATAAACCCAGTCGGAGGAGGTCGTCGCGGGAACGACGGGCCATCTCAAGCGAAGGTGTTTTCGGTCTCGATGGCAAGTAGTGTGCCTCGCGATGAAGCGCAGTCATATATTGGCGGCCAGCCGCTTGAGCCCAAGCGGCCACGGACAAACGCTCGCTATTTCTCGCCCTTCTCCCAGCTCACTTTAGAGTGGCCCCCCACATCGCCCCAAAACAGCCAAAGAGGATCTCAATACGGCCGCAAAATGGTCACCAAGAAGGTTCCAGAGGCCCCCAGGAGCGCTCCAGAAGAGGGGGAGTCCGAGCTGACATGTCGACCTTCCCCGAAGACCGCCATGAGGCCCCAGGAGGCCTCCCGAGGCCTGCCCAGGAGGCCCCCATGAGGTCCTAGAAGAGCAGCCAAGCGAGGCCCCCGAGAGGGCTTTCAAGAGACCCGAGAGAGCCTCCAAGGAGAGGCCTCTTGTCCACGACCCAGTCTGGCCCCAAGACCGCCCCAAGAAACCATCGACAAGCCGCCTCCTCCTCCTCTTCCTTCTTTTCCTCATCTCCTCCTCCCCCTCCTCCTCCTCCTCCTCCTCATCCTCCTCCTCCTGCACCTCCCCCTCCACCTCCACCTCCTCCTCCTCCTTCTCTTCCTCCTCCCCCTCCCCCCCTCCTCCTCCTCCTCCTCCACTCCTCCCCCTCCTCCTCCTCCTCCTCCTCCTCCTCCTCCTCTCCTCCTCCTCCTCCTCCTCCTCCTCCTCCACCTCCTCCTCCTCCTCCTCCTCCTCCTCCTCCCCTCCTCCTCCTCCTCCTCCTCCTCCTCCCTCCTCCTCCTCTCCTCTCCTCCCTCCTCCTCCTCCTCCTCCTCCTCCTCCTCCTCCTCCTCCTCCTCCTCCTCCTCCTCCTCCAGCTCCTCTCCTCTCCTCCTTCTCCTCCTCCTCCTCCTCCTCCTCCTCCTCCTCCTCCTCCTCCTCCTCCTCCACCCCCTCCTCTCCTCCCCCTGCTCGTCTCCTCCTCCCTCTTCTCCTCCCCTCCCCCTCCCCCTCCTCCTCCTCCTCCTCCTCCTCCTCCTCCTCCTCCTCCTCCTCCACTTCGTCTCAATCAGCTCGGGCTCGAGATCCATTTTGGCCTCTCTCGACGTCCAGCGCTCGGCACCTGCCCGTGGTGCCTGAGGCACACCGCGCCATCCGAGAAACGCCACAGACTTCTGCGCAGCGGGAGATTTCGGAAACCAATTCGGACATCCTGGACGGTTGCCTGGGGGAAGGTACGACCGATCAGCATGTCGTGTCTTTGGGGAGCGCGTCTGGTGGCAAACAATACGAGGGATCCGCGTCATGTTCGGGTCGGTGTTGCCATCACGGCTTTGTCTGGCTTCGACCTGTGTGTGATTCCTTCTGGTGCTTGAATTCGCACAGGGGTATATGGCGTATCTGAAAGACTATGATGCTGATATTTTAGGCTTCTATGTTCGAGTGTACCTTCAGCCTCTCGGAGCCAACAGAGATCTGTGACACGAGAGAGACCGCCACATCACTCAGAGGATCGGTGATGTTTCGCCAGTGCTGCTCGTGCATTCGCACCTCACGGAGGATCAGGCAGATGCGTCTGGCACTCCACTCTGGCTCGTCCCTAGCAACATTTGTGTTGCCACCCTGGCAAATCAGGCAACAAAATCTGCCCGCGTGCCGGATGTCATCCAGGCGAAGGTCATGCAGATCAAACGGATGGCCTATCTCGTCAAGCACCGCCTGCGCAGGGCGAGCCTGGATAGACCATGCAGGCCGAGAGATCGGCGGGAGCACCTCCGAGGATCAAGGGTCCTCCTCCTCCCCCCTCCGCCTGCCCCACCTCTCATTCGTGCTCTGCTCCCTCGGCATGGGCTCGACGTGTTTAAACACAGGTCCAGAATTTGTCAAGGGTCGGCCTACAAGGCCACTGCCTCTGAGTTGTGGGCCTCCCCTTGCTTCCAACCCCTTAGTATACATTCGAAGTTTTGTTCTACACCTGAGGGTGGGCGGCTTCATTCACATCGCTGGGGGATGGGTGGAGGGGGCGCAACAGAGAGGTTGTCCAAGACTTTAAAAGTTTGGTTCTGTATGTCATGTGGTCATGTCGCTCATTCGCAAATCCGCGAGTTAACGAAACCATGCTCTCATCGGGTTGACCCTCATCGGCGGGAGTACCTTAACTGCATCGAGGGAGACAAGCGGCCTAAGCAGCTTAGCAAGGCTGGGCAGCTTCCCCGTTCGTAATTCCATTTCGACCACGACGTGGGACTGCTCGAATCTCGAAGGTCTCCTAATCCTCGTTCTCCTCCTCCAACTCCTCTTCCTGCTCCTCCTCCTCCTCCTCCTCCTCCTCCTCCTCCTCCTCCTTCTTGCTCGCCACAGCACGCTGCCAAATAGCTACAGTGCTGCAACGTGGGCCGGCGGAGCGAGCGAAGCGATTGAATACCTGCCCTGTCTGATCACAGATGAGGATGGTGCAGCCGCTGCACTCCTCCACTTGGAAATCTACACCGCTCATGCCCCCGAAGGCCCCGGGCTTGCGTAAGAGCACGCAGTCCTTGCGCTTCGACATGGAGTATGGGTTGAGGTCCCCCCTAATGCCCTGCTTGAATGCCTCCATGGTCACGCCTGATGCTCCGCCCTGGGCCTGGTGGAAGGCGACGATCTCCGCGTCGCCGTATCCAAGGAAATCTCCGAGGTACTGGCGCAGGTCCGCTAAACCCAGCGCGCCGTCGCCGTCGGCGTCGGCGTCCTCAAAAACAGCCGCGAGGTCCTTTGGGCGGTGCAGCGGGGACTTGCCCTCCAACTTACGCACTGGCCGCGCGGGCGGCTCGGCGAGGGGCTCCAGAGTGCCCCGGCGCGCTGCGCTGGCGTCGTCGGAGACAAGCCGCCTCTGTGGCCCAGAGCGCACAGGCAGAGGCGGTGCGGGAGGCCGAGTCTGCGGGATCGCCGTCAGCGAGTCGCCGTGTCCCTCGGTGGCCCGCGGCGGCGGCGCGATCAGCAGCTGATGCGTGAGCTCCGGCGCGGGGCCGTCGGGCTGGTCGGAGCAGCGCTCGAACGCAACCACCAGCTTCTCGCACTTGTCCAGCGGAAGTATGCTCCAATTCGCGCCGTCGGCGCGACCGGTGAAGTCGAAGATGGCGCTCCAGAAGTTTCTGCCGGCGTCAAACCCTGCCTGCTGGAAGTGCGTGGACAGCCCGGGGTACTCGGCCGCAAAAGGAGCAAAGGACAAGTCGGACGAACTCTCGATCACAGGCTCGGTGTGCGAGTGGAGGTAGAAAGTGCAGCTCTCACAGTCCCTAGTTCGCAACTGCCTGCAGGCCAGCCAGAACGTGCAACCCTTGCAATTACGCGCGAAGATGGAGGAGTCGCATGGACCAACGAGCACCAAACAATCGAGGAGCTCGTCCAAATATTCGCGGGCCCAGCGGGCCAGAGGCGTGCTAGAATGTCCGGTAAGAGCTCCGGAATATTTCTAGTTCGCGCGCGCGGGGCGGCTCCTGGGGCTCCCCAGGCGAAAAATACATTGCGAAATTCCTGGAAATCCTGGGCCAGAGATTCTTCTTTCTTCCGGGCTGAGGTCGGGCATGTCCTCCTGCAGGCGAGGCGGGTTTCGGAAGGCAAATAAAAAGAGTGAAATAATCACCAAACATAATCAGAAGAGCAGGAGAAATCGTCACCATACTACCTTTTTTATCGATTCTCGATTTTTTCAACTATTCTCGATTATTCCTCCTGTGCAGGGACATGCCCGACTTTCCTCTGGGCATGGCCTGCAAGGCTCCCAAGGGCGCCCCGCAGGAGACGCAGGAGGCTCCCAGAACGGGCCCTACCGAGGGTGACAAGACGGTCCAGTTGCGCGCCAAGAGGGCCGAACAAGGCCTCAAGAGTGCGGCTGAGGGTCCCAAGACGGCCCCGGAGCGTTCCAAGATAGCCCGATATCGCCTTCTGTGGATGCTGGCGACAGTCTGCACGATGCCTCGGCGCCCTCGGCGGGAGGCCGAGAAAATAATGCAGGGTGAAAAAGAAACCGGCCAAAAGGCCCCCAAAGAACGCTCCAAGAGGACACCCGAGAAGGCCCCAATAGGGACAACAATCATTGTTTGTCCTTCTAGATTCTCGAGATCTTGCTTGCCCAAGAAGACTCTGGAAGCCCCTGGGATAGCCCCAGGGGGGGAATCCGAGCTGATATGTCGAGCCCTTCCCCAAGAGGTGACAAAACAGAAAAAGCCTCCGAGAGGCCTTCCCAAGAGACCCGAATGAGCCGCCAAAGAGAGGCGTCTTGTCCTCGTCCCAGTTTGGCCCCAAGAGTGCTCGCAAAAAGCCATTGAGAAATCTCCTCCTCATCCTCCTCCTCCTCCTCCTCCTCCTCCTCCTCCTCCTCCTCCTCCTCCTCCTCCTCCTCCTCCTCCTCATCATCATCATCATCATCATCATCATCTCCTCCTGCCTCTCCCCATAGCCATTTTGGCTCAAACCGTTCTGGCTCAAGCATTTGCGCGCTGAACTTGCAACACCATACCTCTTCAGACCTGCCAGAGGCTGTTGCGAGCCTTTTCGACTTTTCATTTTGTGAGCTCATGTCGGAGCAAGATACCCGCCTCCGAGGGAGCATCCATTACCGACGGGCCTATTTCCCAAGCCCGAGGCAACACTTCTGGTCGTGCGGCGGCTGCGGTCTCACCACGAACTGGGCGCCAATGGTGCAATGCAGATGCGGCAGGGTGGCCCCGACACACGTTGTCGCAGCTGCGAAGCGAAATGCGAAGAAAAATAATGGTGACCGTTCTCCTACTATGTCTGGACGTCCTTGTGGGCCTGGTGGAGGGGGTGGACAACGTCATGATCAACTTCAGAAACAGCTCAATGCGCTCCAAAAGTGCTACGATCAGATGCGCAACAATACGGCTATGTATACAAAGATCAGTCTTCCACACATGCTGCTGGCGGCGGCGAACCAACACCAAGGATGTCGGCAACGAAATGCAGCTACGTGATCATATCAAGGGCTACGATCGCGCCATCCATGCCGTCGACAAGATCGGAGCGGGTGGCGAGACATGCTCGGAAGGCGTTGGTGGCATGCCAGCCAGCGCTAACACAACACGCCAACACAGGACACAAGCTGACCAAATCTGAGGCCAAGAATGAGAAGCTTGAGAAGGACATCAGCGAGCAACTGTTGTGCATCCAGTAGGCGCAGGAGACCCTTGCCAGCTTGCGCGTCCAACGGATTGCACGTGACAAAGAGATCGGAGTTCTACGCCAAAAACCAATCGAGGCGATGCCTGATAAGCCTCTTACCCACCCTCATGTTAGCTTTGAAGGGATCGAAGCTGGTGAGGACAATGAGGCGGCCCAAATTCTGCTGCAATCCGAGGCGTTCCGGAAATGCAAGTTGCTGGACCGCCAGGTGGCCAAAGTAATCAACGCGGCAAGATCGTCCTCGAGGCCGACAGCGAGCCTATTCCAAGACGATGACTATGTGGAGGTGGTAGATGCTGCTAGTCGGGCTGCTCGGACCCAGTCTCCTTTCGCAACACACCCTGCAGCTGGAGCAATTGAAGTACGAACCTTCTACCTACACGCTGACGGCCCAGAACTGGAGGACATATGGATTTGTGCACAACCGGTTGAGAAACGTGGGGTAAGTGAGAAACTTGCCGCTCTGTCTATCAAAAAGCAACGCCGTCTTCAATACTATTGTGCTGCTATGTTGCGGCTTGCCCTTGCCCAGACGTGGCACGCCTGTCCCTCCTCCACCTCCGCCTCGTTACTGTGAGACGTTTTGCGTGTATGGCTAGGGGAAAAACCGTTGAGTGCCACAATGGGAATGCTGGGTCCACCATGCGTGAAACGCTGACGGCCACCGATGCACTCATTGTTCTTGCTGAGGGGATCGGCTTCACTGAGATGCGGCTGGCAAACTCGACTGGCGCATGTTGGCGTCACCGTCTGTTCCAGGACTGACGGGTAAACCCAAATGGGGGGTGGCGGTTTTAGCTTGGCAGAGTTTGGGCCTCAGGTGGCCTGACGGCGGCAACGGTGTAATCGAACCAAGAATGGCGATCGAGGTTGTGGTCGATCCCCCCCCCTGGCATCCCGTTACCATTGTTACTGTGTACCTGAAGTCTGGCACGGGGCCCTGGGAGCTGAACCTCAGAATTTTGACGCAGATCGGACAGGTGCTGTAGCATGAGCATCTTTCTTTGACGGCGGCGACTGGAAGCTCGAACCCCACCTCTTGGTATCTTCGGGGTTACCCCGCCGCCTTGAAACTGCCTTATTCGTGCCCAGGGAAGGTGCGTGTGTGACCACCCCCCAGCCTTTCTCGACGATCTATTATTTCCTTGCGTCCATCAAATTGTCTAAGGCCATTGAGAAGGTCCAAGTGCCACCACGTGGACTGGAAGCTCCCACATACCAGACATATTATATCTACGTGGTCAAGCCATACAGACGTATCAGCTTACGTATCGTTGTCAGCAGCGCCTGCACGTTGAACTGCCCACGCCCCAACCGCAAGATTGGAGCCTTGCACGGGACATCGCTGAATGTGCGGCGCACGCCGCCACCAACGACATCATCGGACAGGCCAGGGACATTTTAAACCAGGCCTGAGCCAACGCGTTAGAATTTGAGCTTTGGGTCTGTTACGGGCTGTAAGGTTACCAGAAGGGGACGCAATAAGGCTCGTTGTATCCCCTTTTTCCCGAAGCCCCAAGGTGAGGTTCAGAATCTGGTGGACAAGGGATGGGAATGGCCTGCCAATCACTTGAATGAAACGTTAGGTTTGGCTAACAGGCTCCAGGAGGGACTCCAAGACCCCAATCAGGACCCTTGTAAGCTGGATCAGCTTCAGCAGGACACCATTCAGCTTATTCAGATCATTGTCTCTCAGCCCTGCACTGGTGAGGGTCTCGGCATTCGCCTGGACAGTACGATTGTACAAGCTCGCGAGATCTAGGCGATGAGAGCCACCTCGGACGTGTGGCCCACCAACTTTGACAACTTCCTTGCCTCGTGGGAGGAGGATCTCGAGACGACCGTCAAGGCCACCAGCAAGAGTGACCAGGACTCCTGGGACGAATGGCAGGAGAAAGCGTCGAGGGGAGGGGCCAAAGCTATGCACAAACCCACGAATCTCTAACAAAAGTGAATTCCCACCGTCATTCAGACTCTCTCATCCTGGAATGCTTTCGGCGCGTTCCCGTGATCTGCTTGAGGCGGAGAGTTCGGCGCTGGCTGGTTTCTGGCGTGTCCACACCACCCTCTCACCTGTCCACGTTCTCGACAAGAACCATCTTCCGCGCCCGACCGCAGGATAGACTCGAAGTGCCAGCTTCAGCTTCTCGGCGCTCACGTCACAGTCTTTGGACGGCCTGCGCCCCAGACAGCTGTCATTGGTTTCGGGCGAAGAGTTACACATCTTTGGAGCGACCTTTCAAGCCATCGAGTCCTTGGGGTTGTTCCCGAAACACTTGTTCTGGCTGTTATTCCCCTCTCGAAGAAATTCAAACGGGGCTTGAAGCCTAGATTGTTGAGTGCTGGTCCTGTCCGCGTCTGGGAGCGCCTCAGGAGGCCTTTGCTGACTAAGTTTAGCGAACTGCATCCTACACGTTTCTGGGCCTTCTCCTCCGGCCGCAGTGCCGAGGATGCCGTGTAGCACGAAGCTGTCCGTTCCGAGGTTTTGGCGCGTAATGGTAAAGTTTTCCTGGGAATCGCTTGGCACGGGACTTCGTACATTGAAAGTTTTGATATGGACCTCCTTGGGGAGCGCGCGTTGAGGTTTCGTTTTGGCCCCGTGTTTGGCAAAGTTGCGTGCTTTTTTTCGTAAACATTGCTTGCGCTTAGGGGCTCTTTCTTCTGGTCTAGAAGAACTGGGCTTGTGTGTCGGTCTGGCGGCTCCGTGCTGGCCGTCGCCGCCCCTTCGCCCCCCCGTTGCCCGGGCTTGTGTCGGTCTGGCGGCTCCTCGCGCCGTTGCTTCGCCGTCGCCGTCGCCGTCGCCTTGTTTTGCGTTGCATGGTTTTGCGTTTTTCTTCTATGTGCGGAATCACTGCATTCCACCATGTAGATTCTCCTTTCTAACAAATAGACTCTACCCCCCCCCGGACTTATCGGTTCCCCCTGGGAGAATATGACTTCATATATATATATATATATATATATTCTGCACACTCGTCCATCCTAAATATGAAACCATACCATCCCAGCTAGGCCGGTTTCCCCCCCTGAGGTTCCCTTGTAAAACACACGATGCGGTGACATTTTCTGTTCCAGCATAACACTTTTTCACGAATCCCTTGCAAAAAAAGAAACGAAGTGCACACGCGCGCGTCGTCGCGCGCGCATGCCGAAATCCTTCAAACACCTTCGGTGCGGGAGAGATTTCGCAATCGAGTTTCCAAAAAACATGCGAAAACTCAGGGTTTCGCAACACAGAGTTGCTAAAGAAGCTTCCGCGAAAGCTCTTGCGAGCGAAATCTTAAGAAAACCATAGGTTTTTCAAGATTTTCACAACATGCTACCAAATGGGCTTCGCGCGCGCTCATGTCGAAATCTGTCGAACGCCCTTGCGCGTGTGCCGTCGCGAGAATCCCTGGCAAAAAATGAAGCGAAGTGCAGACGCGCGCGTCGTCGCGCGCGTATGCCGAAAACCTTCAAAACCCATTGGTTTCGGAGGGATTTCAAAATCGTGTGTCCAAAAAACCTACAAAAACACAAGGTTTCGCAACACAGATTTTCAACAAAAGCGTGCGCGCGCGCTCTTGCGTCGTCGTCGTCGTCGTCGTCGTCGCCGTCCTCCCTCCTCCCGCGTCGTTGTCGTCGTCGTCGTCGCCTACGTCGTCCTCTGTCTTTCCTCGTGTTCGTCGTCGTCGTCCTCTTTGGCGTCGTGGTCGTTTGCGTCGTCGTTGTCGCCGTGGTCGTCCTTCCTCCTCCTCCCTCGTCGTCGTCGTCGTCCGTCGTCGGCGTCTCGTCGTCGTCCCTCCTATTTCGTCGTCGTCGTCGTCGTCGTCGTCGTGTCGTCGTCGTCGTCGTCGTCTTCCCTCCTCCCTCGTCGTTGCCGTCGTCGGCGTCGCCGTCCTTCCTCCTTCTTCGTCGTTCGCGTCGTCGCCGTCCTCCCTCCTCCCTCGTCGTTGTCGTCGTTGTCGCCGTCGTCGTCCTCCCTCCTTCCTCGTTGTCTTCGTTGGCGACGTTGTCGTCGTCGGCGTCGTTGTCCTTCCTCCTTCTTCGTCGTTCGCGTCGTCGCCGTCCTCCCTCCTCCCTCGTCGTTGTCGTCGTTGTCGCCGTCGTCGTCCTCCCTCCTTCCTCGTTGTCTTCGTTGGCGACGTCGTCGTCGTCTTCGTCGTCGTCGTCGGCGTCGGCGTCGTTGTCGTCTTCGTCGTCGTCGACGTCGGCGTCGTCGTCGTCGCCGCCGTCGTCGTCGTCGTCGTCGTCGTCGGCGTCGTTGACGTCGTCGTCGTCGTCGTCGGTGTCGTCGTTATCGTCGCCGTCGGCGTCGTCATCGTCGTCGTCGTTGTCATCGTCGTCGTCGTCGTCGTCGTCGTCGTCGGTGTCGTCGTCGTCGTCGTCGTCGTCGTCGTCGGCGTCGTCGAAGTCGTTGGAGACGTCGTCGGTGTCGTCGTAGTCGTTGTCGGCGGCGTCGTCATCGTCGTTGACGCTGTCGTCGTCGGCGTCGCTGTTGTTGCCAAGTGCCATGTGGTACCCACCGTCACGGTCTTCAGAGATTTTGCAAACCAAGTTGCGGGTGGGTGGGTGGGATGTTTGCGCGAGCAGTGGAATGGACAACTCACGGTTCCCTTGGGATAATATGGTTTCATATATATATATATAAGCACATTCTGCACACTCGTCCATCCAAAATATGACATCATCCCATCCCAGCTAGGCCGGTTCCCCCCCTGAGGTTCCCTTGAAAATTAGCCTGGCGAAGGACCCAACCATATGCAGTTGTGAATGCCGCAATTGTGCTGGGTGGTGGCGGACGCATGCGGGCGGTGCCACTGGGACCTTCGGTGGAGCTCCCTATGGGGCCACGAAGCGCTGTACTGGGTGGGTGAGACGCGGTCAGCAAAGGCTGTGCTGCGTGGTGGCGGACGCATGCGAGCGGTGCCACTGGGACCTTCGGTGGAGCTCCCTATGGGGCCACGAACGCTGTACTGGGTGGGTGAAACCCAGGCAGGGAGCAAGGGCTGTGCAGGGTGGTGGCGGACGCATGCGGGCGGTGCCGCTGGGACCTTTGGTGGAGCTCTCTATAGGGCTACGAAACGCTGCTCTGGGTGGGTGAAGCGCAGGGAACAAGGGCTGTGCAGGGTGGTGGCGGACGCATGCGGGCGGTGCCGCTGGGACCTTTGGTGGAGCTCTCTATAGGGCTACGAAGCGCTGCTCTGGGTGGGTGAAGCGCAGGGAACAAGGGCTGTGCTGGGTGGTGGCGGACGCAAGCGGGCAGTGCCACTGGGACCTTTGGTGGAGCCCCCTATGGGGCCACGAGACGTGTGAAGGGCGTGCCGAAAAAAAGGGGGTGGAACCGCATGCGAGCGCAGCCACTGGACCCTTCGGTAGATGGGGCCACGAACCGTGTGAGGGGTGTGCCGAAATGGGGGGGGGGAGCCACATGCGAGCGCAGCCACTGGGGCGTTCGGTGGAGCTCCCCATGGAGCCACCCACGAAGCGTGCGAGGGGTGTGCCGAATGGGGGGTGGAACCGCATGCAGCGCAGCCACTGGGGCTTCGGTGGAGCTCCCTATGGGGCCACGAAACGTGTGAGGGGTGTGCCAGAATGGGGGGTGGAACCGCATGCGGGCGCAGCCACTGGGGCCTTCGGTGGAGCTCCCTATGGGGCCACGAAACGTGTGAGGGGTGTGCCAGAATGGGGGGTGGAACCGCATGCGGGCGCAGCCACTGGGGCCTTCGGTGGAGCTCCCTATGGGGCCACGAAACGTGTGAGGGGTGTGCCAGAATGGGGGGTGGAACCGCATGCGGGCGCAGCCACTGGGGCTTCGGTGGAGCTCCCTATGGGGCCACGAAACGTGTGAGGGGTGTGCCAGAATGGGGGGTGGAACCGCATGCGGGCGCAGCCACTGGGGCCTTCGGTGGAGCTCCCTATGGGCCACGAAACGTGTGAGGGGTGTGCCAGGGGGGTGCAGCCACTGGGGCCTTCGGTGGAACGCGCCACATGGGGCTTCATATGGGGCCACGAAGCGTGTGAGGGGTGTGCCAGAATGGGGGGTGGAACCGCATGCGGGCGCAGCCACTGGGGCCTTCGGTGGAGCTCCCTATGGGGCCACGAAACGTGTGAGGGGTGTGCCAGAATGGGGGGTGGAACCGCATGCGGGCGCAGCCACTGGGGCCTTCGGTGGAGCTCCCTATGGGGCCACGAAACGTGTGAGGGGTGTGCCAGAATGGGGGGTGGAACCGCATGCGGGCGCAGCCACTGGGGCCTTCGGTGGAGCTCCCTATGGGGCCACGAAACGTGTGAGGGGTGTGCCAGAATGGGGGGTGGAACCGCATGCGGGCGCAGCCACTGGGGCCTTCGGTGGAGCTCCCTATGGGGCCACGAAACGTGTGAGGGGTGTGCCAGAATGGGGGGTGGAACCGCATGCGGGCGCAGCCACTGGGGCCTTCGGTGGAGCTCCCTATGGGGCCACGAAACGTGTGAGGGGTGTGCCAGAATGGGGGGTGGAACCGCATGCGGGCGCAGCCACTGGGGCCTTCGGTGGAGCTCCCTATGGGGCCACGAAACGTGTGAGGGGTGTGCCAGAATGGGGGGTGGAACCGCATGCGGGCGCAGCCACTGGGGCCTTCGGTGGAGCTCCCTATGGGGCCACGAAACGTGTGAGGGGTGTGTCAGAATGGGGGGTGGAACCGCACGCGGGCGCAGCCACTGGGGCCTTCGGTGGAGCTCCCTATGGGGCCGCGAAGCGTGTGAGGGGTGTGCCCGAATGGGTGTGGGAGGGGGAGGAGGGGGGAGGAGGGGGAGGAGGAGGAAGGAGGAGGAGGAACGCGGGGCAACGTCTCTTCAAAACGAGGACCAAGCACCACAGAATGGTTGGAAAAAAACACTATGCGGTGACTTTTTTGTTCTAGCATAACACTTCTTCGCGAATCCCTTGCAACAAATGACACGAAGTGCACACGCGCGCGCCGTCGCGCGCGCATGCCGAAATCCTTCAAAAACCTTCGGTGCGGGAAGGATTTCGCAATCGAGTTTCTAAAAAACATACAAACACAAATGGTTTCGCAACACAGAGTTGCTAACAAACCTTCCGCGAAAGCTGTTGCGAAATCTTAAGCAAACCATAGGTTTTCCAATATTTTCACAACATGCTACCAAACGGGCTTCGCGCGCGCTCATGTCGAAATCTGTCGAACGCCCTGGCGCGTGTGCCGTCGCGAGAACCCTCTGCAAAAAACGGGACGAAGTGCAGACGCGCGCGTCGTCACGCGCGTATGCCGAAAACCTTCAAAACCCATCGGTTTCGGAAGGATTTCAAAATCGTGCGTCCAACAACCTTACAAAAACCCAAGGTTTCGCAACACGGATTTTCAACAAAAGCGTGCGCGCGCGCGCTCTTGCGTCGTCGTCGTCGTCGTCGTCGTCGCCGTTTTCCCTCCTCCCGCGTCGTCGTCGTCGTCGTCGTCGCCTACGTCGTCCTCTGTCTTTCCTCGTGTTCGTCGTCGTCGTCCTCTTTGGCGTCGTGGTCGTTTCCGTCGTCGTTGTCGCCGTGGTCGTCCTTCCTCCTCCTCCCTCGTCGTCGTCGTCGTCCGTCGTGGCGTCTCGTCGTCGTCCCTCCTATCGTCGTCGTCGTCGTTGTCGTCGTCGTCTTCTCTCCTCCCTCGTCGTTGCCGTCGTCGGCGTCGCCGTCCTTCCTCCTTCTTCGTCGTTCGCGTCGTCGCCGTCCTCCCTCCTCCCTCGTCGTTGTCGTCGTTGTCGCCGTCGTCGTCCTCCCTCCTTCCTCTCGTTGTCTTCGTTGGCGACGTCGTCGTCGTCTTCGTTGTCGTCGTCGGCGTCGGCGTCGTTGTCGTCTTCGTCGTCGTCGTCGTCGTCGTCGCCGCCGCCATCGTCGTCGTCGTCGTCGTCGTCGTCGGCGTCGTTGACGTTGTCGTCGTCGGTGTCGTCGTTATCGTCGTCGTCGGCGTCGTCATCGTCGTCGTCGTTGTCATCGTCGTCGTCGTCGGCGTCGATGTCGTCGTCGTCGTCGTCGTCGTCGTCGTCGGTGTCGTCGTCGTCGTCGTCGTCGTCGTCGTTGTCGTCGTCGTTGTCGGCGTCGTCGAAGTCGTTGGAGACGTCGTGGGTGTCGTCGTAGTCGTTGTCGGCGGCGTCGTCATCGTCGTTGTCGCTGTCGTCGTCGGCGTCGCTGTTGTTGCCAAGTGCCATGTGGTACCCACCGTCACAGTCTTCAGAGATTTTGCAAACCAAGTTGCGGGTGGGTGGGTGGGATGTTTGCACGAGCAGTGGAGAGGACAGCTTCAAAACGGTCAAAGTGGATTCCACAACATAGATTGCACCACATAATTTTCACAAGCTGTCGCACAATCACACATATTGCGCACCATTTATTGCACAACAATGCTTGCACCGTTTGTATATGCAGATTATATGCACACCATATACGGCACCGCATATATTTTCTTGTCGTTAAAGAAATTAGAGTCTACCCCCCTTCACCCCACGAACTTATCACCCCCACTGGGGTATTGCAATTTACATGTGATTCTGCCTCCTGGTTCATTTTCCGTATGGATTCATACCACCCAACCAGAAGACGAAATCCTTCCATAACCTTTGTTTATCGCAGCGGTTCCAACATAAAGTCATCAAACAACCAGTGGTTTTTCAACAACAAGCTTTCGAATTTTCTTCCCGCGCGCTCTTGCGGATTCATAGAGAAGAAAATACCTGCTCCAACTTTCCTGTCCACGGGGGCCTTCGCGCGCGCATGCCAAACTTATTGCCGCGCGCTTGCCAGATGCATGGTCCCTGTCAAATGATACCATGCGGGACATGTGCGTTGATCGATGATGAGCTTGTGGTGCGAGTCCCTGTCGAGCAATACCACGCGGTGCGCATGCGTTGATCGACGAGGGAGGAGCTTCTGGGACGAAGCCCTATCCAAAAGTGTCATGCGGGCCACATGCGCGTCATTCCCCTGTGGAATGCGGGGGCCACTCCTCTGTTCCTTGCGCGCCACTCCCCTGCGGAGATTTGAAGGGCATCGCATGCGCCTCACTAGAGGACTGCATGAGAAGGCTCGCAGGGACCCCTCCCCAGGGGGTGTTTCGGGGCCGCCAAGATCTCATCCGAACGTCTTGCACCATGGGCTCCTTCAGCGCGGCGCGACCGTGCAGTCGGGGGCTCATCGGGCCGGCAGGCGTTGCCTCAGTATGATTTTTGCCAAATTGCGGGTGGGAGGGTGGGATGTTTGCACGACCATGGGAAGTGGTCACGCGCGTTGCCGTGTGGTCCATTGCAGCACGTCGGTTCTCCTTTCTAAACAGAGAATAGACTCCCCCCCCGGAATTAACGGGTCACCTTTTCGTATTGCACTTTACATATGATTCTGCTCCACCGCCCATCCTAGACATGAATTCAGATGGTCCCAGCCAAACCGGTATTGCACCCCCCCACCATCCTCTGCAAAAAACTATGCGCGCACTCTCGTTTGTCAAAAATCAGAAGTTTTCAAGAACCCCTTGCAAAAATGGGACGAAGTGCACACGCGCGCGTCGTCGCGCGCGCATGCCGAAATCCTTCAACAACCTTCGATTTGCTTCGCTCGCGTGCATGCCGAAATCTTTCGAACGCCCTTGCGCGCGTGCCGTCGCGAGAATCCTCTGCAAAAGATAAGACGAAGTGCGCACGCGCGCGTCGTCGCGCGCGCATGCCGACATCCTTCAAACACCTTAGGTTTCGGAAGGGTTTCAAAATCGAGTGTCCAACAAACATACAACAACGCAGGGTTTCGCAACACGGACTTTCAACGTAAGCGTGCGCACGCGCGCTCTTGCGTCGTCGTCGTCGTCGCCGTCCTCCGTCCTCCCTCGTCGTCGTCGTCGTCACCGTCGTCGTCCTCTGTCTTTCCTCGTCGTCGTCGTCTTGGCATCGTCGTCGTTTCGTCGTCGTCGTCGTCGTCGTCGTCCCTCCTCCCTCGTCGTTATCGTCGTCGGCGTCGCCGTCCTCTCTCCTTCTTCGTCGTTCGCGTCGTCGCCGTCCTCCCTCCTCCCTCGTCGTTGTCGTCGTTGCCGCCTTCGTCGTCCTCCCTCCTCCCTCGTCGTCGTCGTCGTCGTCATCGTCTTTGTTGGCGACGTTGTCGTCGTCGTCGTCGCCGTCGTCGTCGTCGTCGTCGGTGTCGTCGTCGTCGTCGTCGGCGGCGGCGTCGTCGTCGTCGTCGTCGTCGTCATCGTCGTCGTCGTCGGCGTCGTCGTCGTCGTCGTCGTCGTCGCCGTCGTCGTCGGTGTCGTCGTCGTCGTCGTCGTCGTCGTTGTCGGCGTCGTCGACATCGTTGGAGACGTCGTCGGTGTCGTCGTAGTCGTTGTCGGCGGCGTCGTCGTCATCGTTGTCGCTGTCGTCGTCGGTGCCGTTGCCAAGTGCCATTTGGTACCCACCGTCACGGTCTTAAGAGGTTTTGCAAACCAAGTTGCGGGTGGGTGGGTCTGATGTTTGCGCGAGCAGTGGAGTGGACAACTCACTGCGAACAGAAATTAATTGCACCACATTTATTGCACCATATAGCTTACTAGAACACATACATGCAGTTTGGGGCCCACGCTGGCTAAGATTTGGAGAGATTCTCGTATTCTCAGGCTCGGCAGTATGCACGGTACGATCTCGCATTTTGCGATCAGGACCCCCTGCTGGAGACATTCTTAATGACACGTTCGCCAGGGTGTGCGGCATCGGGGCCTTCGATCGGCTATCCAGAACCATCGTGCCTTCCTGTCGTCTTACCTGGGCGATGGCGCGTTGACCATCGAAGCTGAGACTGAGGAGGTCGCCTTGTCTCAGATGGTGTAAGCGTGTGCCAGCATTTTTTGCAACACATGACTTTCGGGATGAATTGCAGGTCGGCCTGCAGGCTGACATGGTGACCACGTTCGGGGGTTCCCTACCTTTGGCTCGAAAGCTAGGCTCGCTTTTCGGAGAAATGGCGGGATCAATTACCAATAATACACACGGTTAGCTTGGGCACCGTCTTGGCCCCAGGTCAGAGGAGATCTTGTAGACGTGCTATGTGGAAGCGTGCGGCTAGGTTTGATAATCTGCACACGAGACACCAGGCTCTTCGCAAGTAGAGGCATTATCTCCCCCGCCAAGGAGGAACAAGCAAGATATATGATCCAAGTCTGCCCCCCCCCCCCCCACGCGCCAATGGGATCAGGCCCCCCTCCCCCCGCTGGATGGGTACGCCCGTGAGCCTCGCGAAGGCCTCGCGAATGGGGTCGCACCCCCGCCCTCTGTGGTCGTGGGCCTGTTGGCGTAGCGTGGGCTAGGGTGAACGTTCCGCTGCTCACGCTGAAAGCTTTCCGAGACCAAGGTCGCAGCGCCTCGCGAATGGGATCGCTCCCGACCCCCACTGTGGTCGTGGCCCTGTGGGCGTGGCGTGGTGGCGGCTGCCGATGCCCCAGCCCTCCCCATGTGGGTGTCGAGCGGTTCGTCGTCGTCGTCGTCGTCGTCGTCGTCGTCTTCTCCCGACTGCGACTGCGTCTGCGTCGGCGTCGGCGTCGGCGTCTGCGGCGCCGTCGTCGTGGTCGTCGTCCGTCGTCGTCGCCGTCGTCGTCGACGTCGTGGTGGTCGTCTTCCGTCGGCGTCGGCATCGGCATCGGCCCCGGCGTCGGCGTCGTCGTCGTGGTCGTCTTCTGTCGGTGTCGTCGTCGTCGTCGTCGTCGTCGTCGTCGTGGTCGTCGGCGTCGTCGCCGTCGTCGTCGTCGTCGTCGTCGCCGTCGACGTCGTCGTCGTCGTCGTCGGCGTCCACGTCGGCGTCGGCGTCGGCGATGGCGTCGGCGATGGCGTCGGCGTCGGCGTCGGCGTCGTCGTCGTCGTCATCGTCGTCGTCGTCGTCGTCTTCTGTCTGCGCGTGCGTCGGCGTCGGCGTCGGCGTCGGCGTCGTCGTCGTCGTTGTCCCCTCCCCCCCATCCCCTCCCCGGTTCTAACAGGGGAGGGGGCCAAGAGGTTCCCAAGAGATCCCGGGAGGCTCACAAGAAGTCTCCAATGGGGGGCGCCGAGCCCCCCCCCTCTGCCCGACATCAGAAGGGACTCCTAGGAAGCTGGAAGCTCACACTCGGGTCGGAGGACGAACTTTTTCGTCGCAGCGCTGCAAATGCAGTCCGCACGCGCGCTCGGGCGGGGGTGCGTGCCGGTAACGGCAGAAGGCGCTCTTTCAAACCTCGGGACCTACAAACCCCGTCAAAAATATATCGAAACACCGTTCAGAATTGAAGCGTCCGATCGTTCGGGCACTTGTCAGAAACGTGCTCTTCAGTGCTGCGAGGGCACTGCCGAATTTCGGACACCCCTGCGTGTGGGCCAAGCGAGCGCTTCATGCTAGCATTGAAGTAGCGCCGATTGCGCAAGCGCCGAAAACAAAAACGGTCAACGCATTTTTTACGAGTCTTGTAGGGCCAAAGTCTTGACTCCTCGGGAACAGTACATGGCTATATCTACCTTCTGTGGGGGTATCTGGGCCCGCGCGCGTGCGAGGTCTGCAGAATATCATGGCGACGGCAGGTGCCCGTCGTGTGGCGAGCCCGACAGCAACAAGCACCGAGTATGGTTATGCAAGCACGCTGACGCCAGTGCTGCGCGTGCTGAAGCTGTCGGCGACCTTTCCGAGTTGCTGCAGGAAGCTGCTACCAGTAAGGAGCGTTTCTTGTGGGATGGACTTCAGTATGAAACAACTCTGAAGCCTAGCACCCCCCTCCTTCCCAAGACCCCAACCCCACCTTGTTCAACACCCAAAGAGAACCAGTTGAGTGGGGAACCTTCGACCTCAAGGGTTGTGATGAGTGCATGGAAGGAACTTGTTTACGACACGTGGTGATCGAAATCAGTCGCGCCTCGTCTTCCTGGTTCCCCTTGGACCTGATGAAGATGATTGCTGCCTGCGCCACAGGAGCGGTGTGGGATGTGCTTCCTCAGACACCGCAGGCGGCCGAGCACCAAGCGATGGCGTGCTTGCCGATCTCTGTCGAATTTTCAAGCGCATGTTCTCGGACTGCATGGCAGTCGTCAAGCTCTTCCAGACCAGCGACTCGCGCCATACTGCCCGCAAGCAAAGATATGCGGGCATGAGGAGAGGTGCGACCTTTCATGATAGGCGTCAATACAATTATGGTGACACACACACACACCCCGCTCGCAGGTCCAGTGAGAGACCATTGACACCCTTCCCGTGGCGGAAAGGATTGCAATCGGTAATTGGAGTGCGGACTGCCTTGCCAAGTATGCCCTGTCCCTCTACCCCAAGCCTCCCCCTTCCGAGCGTGATCGTATCGAGTGGATGCTTGTGAAGCTCAAATTCGCGGCCAAGGTTACAGCCGAATTTTTGTGTGCGTTTCCCTCGGAGAATTTTGAAAAGAGCACCCCCTGGACCCAACGGCCCGTTTCCTTAAGCCTGGGGGTTGGCACCACTGGGAAACCCTTGAAGAGGGTAGAGTGCGCTGCCTCAGATGTCTGGTCCTTTGGAAGGATCCCGAGACCAGACCCATGATAGGATGTACTGGGCCCAATAAGACCTCGTAAGGAGTTCTTGATATCAACAAAGGCCAGACTTTGGTCCGCATCCGTGTCACACATGATTATGTGGCATCGAGGGTTTATTTTTGTACGACGTGCGGCGCTTACACACAGCGCCATTGTTTCTTCTCGTCAGGGACTGCTCGTTGCGTAAGGTTTCGGGGGCCCCGACGACACTTCGTCGCATATATGCTGGGCTGCACACCCATGAGGAGGGTGTTCGATTAAACCAATGTTCACGTCGTGGTGCAGCTGATGTGCAGTACGCTGCCACTCTTCCGCCGCCCGAGGTCACACAGCCCCCACGAGGGTTGGAGGCCCTGCCTCAAACATCAGGCATGCAAGCGCTCCTAGCACGTGTCCAGGAGTGGGAGGCGGCTGCCAGGTCGGTGGCTTCTGCCGCCCACAGCAGCTGAACTGTTAGCACAGGTCCTGCCCTCAGGGATTGCTGAGGAACAAAAACCTCCACTCTATCCTCGTCCCTCTCCTCCTCGTCGTCGTCGCCTTCTCCTCCTCCTCCTTCTCCTCCTCCTCCTCCTCCGCCGCCTCCTGTTCCTCCTCCTCCTCCGCCTCCTCCTCCTCCTCCTTCTCCTCCTCCTCCCGCCTCCGCCTCCTCCTCCTCCTCCTCTTCCTCCTCCTCGTCCTCCTCCTCCTTCTTGCTCGCCACCAGCACACTGACAGATAGCTACTAAGCTGCAAGGTGGACCGCCGGAGTGAGCGAAGCGATTGAATACCTGGCCTGTCCGATCACAGATCAGAATGGTGCAGCCGCTGCACTCCTCCACTTGAAAATCTACACCACTCATGCCCCCGAAGGCCCCGGGCTTGCGCAAGAGCACGCAGTCCTTGCGCTTCGACATGGCGTATGGGTTGAGGTCCCCCCTAATGCCCTGCTTGAATGCCTCCAGGGTCACGCCTGATGCACCGCCCTGGGCCTGGTGGAAGGCGACGATCTCCGCGTCGCCGTATCCAAGGAAATCTCCGAGGTACTTTCGCAAGTCCGCTAAACCCAGCGCGCCGTCGCCGTCGGCGTCGGCGTCCTCGAAAACAGCACCGAGGTCTTTCGGACGGTGCAGCGGGGACTTGCCCTCCAACTTGCGCATTGGTCGCGCTGGCAATACAGCCGGCGCAGTTGCGGCAGGCTGAGTCTGCGGGGAGCCAGCTATGAGGTCTTCCACACTGAGGCCAAAATTGGCCAAAGGGGTCGGTATGTCCTCGATGATAATGGCGCTCTCGCTCATGCCAGAGTGCAGCGACGCGTCTATATCCTCCACTGCATCTAACGTCGGCCTCGCCGTGGCGGCTCCGACCTGGCAGCCTGGCTCTACGCCCGCGTCTCGACCAGCCTCCGCGGCGGCCGCGGCCCTCTCTGCGGCCTTCCTCTGCGCGCGCTCCTGGGCGTACCGATCAGCCAAGGCCTCCGCCTCCCTGGCCCGCGCCTCCACCTCCAACGTCTCCGCAGAGAGCTCGCCGTCCTGCGCCCGCTCGCCCGCGTCGGCGGCTGGCGATGGGCGTCCCTCGTCGGCAAGCAGCTGCAGCAAGGCGCTCCGCTCGATCCGCCGGGGCTGCACACCCTGCGTGAGCTCACGCCAGAGCGCCTTCACTGCCACCGGGTTGGGCGGCCCGTCCGACAGGGCGCCGAGCATGCTCCAGGCCAGGTCCCAAAAGTCCGCCTCCTGCAAGGGGAGGCCGCCGCGGCGGTCCTGCACGGCGCCCTCGGCAGTCGTCACGGCCTGCGCCCGTCCCTGCGCGAACCAGTCGGTGGAGCCATCCGGGAAGCTCAGCTTGTACGTCAGTGTCGCATCTGTCGGGTCGTGCTCCAGGATGGCGCCCAGGCGCCCAGTGGACCCCACCCTCGCGACCCGCGGCGGGTCCTGCCCCAGCTGCGAGGCCGTCCGCCTCAAGCTCTTGAGCAAATCCTCTCTCATACTGGACACGTGTCTCACAGTGTCCGGCTCGGCCTCTGGGCACAACTCCGAGCAGAACAACTCGTACGGGATACCCGAGTCCCTCCCGCAAGTGTACGACGTCGGCACGGCAAGCTGGTCGAAGAGGTCGCCGGCAGGCCCGTCGTCGCCTTCCAGCGCAGGACTTCTGCCGCCGTAGCTTGCCACCAGCAACGCGAAGCTGACCCTGGAGATCAGTGCGCCCTGGCCGGAGCCAGTGGCGAAGGTCTCGAAGACTGTTCTCGGTGTTCCCGTCGAAACAGAGAGTGCGAGCCCAGACCGCAACGACTCGACGAGCCAGCCCTCGTCTTGGGCTGGCTGCCGCGGACCAGCCTCCGCGGCGGCCGCGGCCCTCTCTGCGGCCTTCCTCTGCGCGCGCTCCTGGGCGTACCGATCAGCCAAGGCCTCCGCCTCCCTGGCCCGCGCCTCCACCTCCAACGTCTCCGCAGAGAGCTCGCCGTCCTGCGCCCGCTCGCCCGCGTCGGCGGCTGGCGATGGGCGTCCCTCGTCGGCAAGCAGCTGCAGCAAGGCGCTCCGCTCGATCCGCCGGGGCTGCACACCCTGCGTGAGCTCACGCCAGAGCGCCTTCACTGCCACAGGGTCGGGCGGCCCGTCCGACAGGGCGCCGAGCATGCTCCAGGCCAGGTCCCAGAAGTCCGCCTCCTGCAAGGGGAGGCCGCCGCGGCGGTCCTGCACGGCGCCCTCGGCAGTCGTCACGGCCTGCGCCCGTCCCTGCGCGAACCAGTCGGTGGAGCCATCTGGGAAGCTCAGCTTGTACGTCAGTGTCGCATCTGTCGGGTCGTGCTCCAGGATGGCGCCCAGGCGCCCAGTGGACCCCACCCTCGCGACCCGCGGCGGGTCCTGCCCCAGCTGCGAGGCCGTCCGCCTCAAGCTCTTGAGCAAATCCTCTCTCATACTGGACACGTGTCTCACAGTGTCCGGCTCGGCCTCTGGGCACAACTCCGAGCAGAACAACTCGTACGGGATACCCGAGTCCCTCCCGCAAGTGTACGACGTCGGCACGGCAAGCTGGTCGAAGAGGTCGCCGGCAGGCCCGTCGTCGCCTTCCAGCGCAGGACTTCTGCCGCCGTAGCTTGCCACCAGCAACGCGAAGCTGACCCTGGAGATCACCTTGCCAGTTGCGAAACTGTCAAAGACTGCCCTTGGCGTACTCGCTGCCTCAGAGACTGCGAGGCCAAATCGCAGCGCTTCGTCGAGCCCGCCCGCATCTGCCTCCTTGCCCTCGGCAGTGCGCGGCAGCTCCCTGCCCTCTGGCTCCTCGCAAAGATGCTCCATCAAAGGCGGAGGTGGCCTCTTCAAGCTCGGCTTCGCCGCCGTAACCGTGACGACTGGTGGATTCCAGGGCTCCCGCAAGTCTGCTTTAGCTACCACGGGCGGCACGGGAGAGCCGCTGCCCGATGCTAGCCTCGGTGGTGTCTGCGGCGACATGCACCAAGCGACAGACCTCTCGCACTCGTCCAATACCGTTGTTTTTGCGTCGGGCTCCCGCATGCACTGCACTGCCCACAGATCACCCTGGCGGGCCAATTCGAACTGGCGGGTGTCGAGCCGCGAGGACGCCGTGTCTGCCCCAACCAAGTAGAGGCATGTGACGCTCGCATTGTCCTGCCCTGCCTGGTCAACCCAGAGCTCCTGCACTGCTTCCCTCTGTATAAGAGTGGGCACGCCTAGGCCAAGGCCTAACCCGCGGCCCGAGGACGTGGCCTTGCCCTGCTCCCTGGGCCCGTGGCGCGCCGCGAATTCCACGATCAGGTCCCGCAGGACCTCCTCCCCGCCGAGCTCTTCCAGGAAGGCGCGCTCTCCACGGCGGCCGTTCCCGAGGGGGGAGTCCTCGCCGAGCCTGCCGACGCCTGTGATGCCCACCCTCCGCGGGACCGTGGCCGGCTGGAGGGCCTCCGCTGGCCCCGCAGCCCCTGCGGGGCGAGCCGTCGATGCGCTCTGCGGGCTGGGAGCCTCTGGCGTCGCTGGCGGGGCAGCGGGCTCCTGCTCCGACGCGGAGGCCACGGCTGGTTCGCCGCTCCGCGAAGGCGGCGGCGCCGCCGCCGACGCGGCCAGGCCCAGGCCCCCCGACCGGAGAACGAACTCCAGCAGCCGGCGGCCGCTGCGGCGGGCCCGCTTGCGGGCCTCCAGCAGAGCTTCGAACTCCGCCCTGAACGCCTCGAGCGACTGCTGCAGCTCCCGCGCGCTGGTCGCGTCGAGCTGGGAGTGCTCGAGGGGCATACTGCGGCTGCGCCAGCGGTGCCGCCAGGCGCCGCCCGGAACCCCGCCGGCGCGCCGGCGCAGGGGAAGCAGCTCCAGCGAGAGGGGCCGAGCGGGCGACGGCGCCGGCCACCGGGGTGAACCCGCGCCGCAACCAGCTCGAGCCCGGGCGCGGCTTGAGGCAGAACGGCGATGGCGCTCGTGTGTGTGTGTGTGTCGCTTCTGTCGCTCTCTCTCTCTCTCTCTCTCCCTCTGTTTGACCTTCTACGCCGCGTCGCTGCGCGCGATGCCCAACACACAAACAAACAAACACACAAACAAACAAACAAACAAACAAACAGCCGACCGACCAACCAACCAACCAAGCAAACAAGCAAGCACACACAAACAAACAGACAAACAAACAAACCACTCAAATAAACAAAACAACACACAACAGCACACACAGGGCCCCAAGAACGCCCCCAAAGGGGCCCCAGAGAGGGAACACGAAACAACATTTCGAGCCCTCGGCCCTAAGAAGCCCCTACGAGGCCCCAAGAGGCCCCTAAGAGGCCCCAAGAGGCCCCCACGAGGCCCTCAGGAGGCCCCCAAGAGTCCCCCAAGCGGCCCCAGGAGGCCCCCCAAATGCCCCCCCGAGCGCCCCAGGAGTCCCCCAAGCGGCCCCAGGAACCCCCAAAGCGCCGCATTGACACCAGGCCCTCGGGCAAACGGCAGACATGAGACTGTATGGGCCGGCGGAATGAGCGAAGCGATTAAGTAAACAAAACAACACACAACAGCACACACAAACAAACAAACAAGCAAGCAAGCAATCAAGCAATCAAACACACACACAAACAAACAAGCAACCAACCAATCAAACAAACCAAACAAAGTGTGTGTGTGTGTGTGTGTGTGTGTGTGTGTGTGTGTGTGTGTGTGTGTGTGTGTGAAGTGGTCTCTGAGAGCTCGGCCGAACGTAGACGCTCGCATTCCGCCGCTTGTACTCGACTTTCTACGTCCCGTCGCCGCGCGCGGAACCGCGACGCCAAAAAGTGTGTGTGTGTGTGTGTGTGTGTGTGTGTGTGCACCGTGTGCACCGTGTGCACCGTATTGACAGTGTTTACATTTTGTACACTGTGCCTTTGACGATGCTCGACCGCAGCTCGCACTTCCACCGTGTGCACCGTAGCCTCTGGCCCAAGCCGTCGGAGGTCCCCCCCCCCTGCTTGACGGGCCCTCGCCCTGGGCTCGGGGCCCCCCGCTGGACCGCGCAGCGCGCGCTTGGGACCCCCTGGGCAGGGGGAGCGCGCGCGCACTCGGGATGGGAAACGGTTCCCGGGGAAGGGATCCAGACCCTCTGGGGGTCGACCCGTTTGCCCACGGCGCCTCGGGCTTGCCCGACGCTTGCGTCGCTCAGGGGGCTCCCTCACCCCCCGCGGCACGGCGCTTTCGGCTCCCGCGGCAGCCAGCGCCAGCTCCCAGAGCCCCCCTGGGGCCGCGCCTCGCCAGACGACTCGCGCGGGGTCCCATCGGATCTCCCCCAGCTGGGAGCTCCGCTTCCGCCACCAGCTGGGCGCGGCCGCCAGGGGCCCAACACACTGGCCCCTCGGGACCCGGGCACAATCTTTACGAGCCTCCGCGGGCCGCCGCCGTGTCGGGGTGCTGCGGTCCTCCCCGGCGGGCCTGTCACCCATGGGGCTCCCCACCCCGAGGAGGCGGGTTTTCACGTGAGACCGGCTACACTCAGCTCGTATCATAGGGATGCGCGGTGCTGTAAGGATGCAGGGGCCTTGGCCGGCCATGTGAACGTTTTTCGAACGAGGCTGGCCGACGAAAGTGGCCAAAGCTGGACCGAGTAGGCAAGGATGCAAGGGTACCCTTAGGAAGGTTGCCCACCCTTGATAGGTGGATTGCCTGTGCGGAATTCCCTCCGGCGACTCTCGGAGGGCCCCTCGGTCCCCCATCTGGCGTTTTCTTAATGGTTTGCGCATCCCCAAAATGTTTCGGGGGGTCCCAGGGACCCCCTCAGATCTAGCCGCTACCGCCCCCAGGACCCTCCTCTCGGATAACTCCCTGGACCCCAACCGGGACCGCTCCAGGCACCCCCACAGAAGAGAAGAAAGAGGACCGTACGAATCGAGGAGGGAGAAGGCCACAGAGCCGCGAAGATCACCGAATCCCCCCAGATCGGCGGCACTGGCCGGAGGCCATTGCAATATGTAGATTGACTGTACGGAATACCCTCCGGCGACTCTCGGAGGGCCCCTGGGATCTCTGGCTGGTGGCGGCCTCGGGACCGCCGCGGCCCTCGTCGCCAGCCTCCCCGTGGCTGCGCCGGCGCTGCGCGACGAGCAGACCGCCATCGGGGCTCGCCAACCCTGCCGCGCGCCTGCGACCGTCGGTTCCGCCGGCGTGGCGGCCAACTCGCATTCCCGGCACACTCAGGCGCTCTTGGGCACCCAAGAGACTGCTGCCGCGGGCATTGGGATCACTACCTCTGGTTGGACCCCCCCCGGTCCCAAGGACCTTGAGGACTTGCTGGACTCGTGCCCGAAGAGGAACACCAATGTTCTCGGCCTGCCACTCCAGCCCTACCCCGCCTGGCGCTCGGCGGACGCGAGGTCGGGGCGCGGTCGGCCGGGGCGGCGCCAACTCGAGCCAGCCCTCCCGTCCACCTCGGCGCGCTGGACTCCCCTGGCGCCTCGCCCGTCGCCCCCCCTCTTGCGCAGCTCCGGCTTGCGCCCGCGCCCCCGGTTTTGCTGAGCAGCATGTCGGACCCGGCGCGCACTGGGCCCGCGGCGGCTCGCATGCGACCCGCCGTGCAGTGACGGCGGCATCATGCAGCCAGCTCCAGCACCCCGCGTCTCGCCTGACTCGGGCCGCGCGCCTCCCACTCCCGGGGCCCGCCCACCGCCGTCCGTCGAGGAAGCGGATCGCTTGCCTGCAGTCCTCCAGCCTTTCTTTCGCCCGCCTGCGATGCCGGTGCGGCTGCGGCGGGTTCACGAGTGCATCTCCGACATGCGGCCGCTCCCCCGTCTCTCGAGGTGGGGGGCCTGCATTGGCTGCGGCCCCGCAGTGACCAGGGTCGGGCAGCTGGTTCTCCCCCCTGTCGCCTTTGGTTCTGCCGTCTTCCACTTGCCCTTGCTCCCGCCGCTCCCAGCCCCAGGCCCCTGTGGAGTTCTGTCTTCTGTCCGGGGTGGGCGTGGTTTTCCTGCCACCCTCCAGCGGCGCTCCCCCCCGTGATGGCTCGTCGGTCCCCTCTTCCTCCTCGTGGGTCGCGGGGTTCGCTCGGTCGCTGTCGTCGGCGGTCGTGGGCTCGGCCGTGTCGTGGGGTCCCCCGCCGTCGTCTTTCCGGGCTCCTCTCCTGCCTCTGCTTTGCTCGCTCTTTCCCCCCCCTTTCTCCGCCTCCTTCAGGGTCGTCCCTACCACGGGGGTTGAGCCTTTTTGGCGCCTGGAGCTCTCTCTCGTGGCGCCGCGTCTCTGCAGCATGCTGGTTTCGCAAGCATAATTGGCTTCACGCCGTGAGGGGGGATTCGTGAATCCCCCCTTGGCCTGAATAGAATACTCTGCCATTTTGGCATTATGCTCCCTGTTCCTCCTCCTGCTCCTCCTCTTCTTTTGTTCCCCTTCCTTCTCTTCCTCCAGGCGCGCGCGCGTGCGCTCTTATCTGACCTTTGTGAGCCCTGTTGCTGCGCACGGGGCCGCGACGCCAAAAAGTGTTTGTGTGTGTTTCCCTCTTCCGCCCGCGCAGTCAGTCCGCCTAGCCGCCGACGCCAAACAAGTGTGTGTGTGTGTGTTTGCCTGTGCTCCTGCGTACACGACAGTGTTGGAGAGATTGAACTGGGGGGTCGCTCTGGCTCTGCTGTCCCCAGCAATTGTAATATTCAGCAACGTTATCGTCGTGCAGCCACCCTGGCTCACAGCGGAACAGAGGTCACGAATTCACCCTGTCGCATAGAGCAGTATTTTGGTCTGCTGTGCGACACGGAACTCAATGGATCCCGTTCTCAGGCTGAATTATTCCAGCGTGGTTCTCGCTCCAAAAACTGCAACACTGGTGACGCCTCACGGTCGATCTGAAGTCTCTGAGCAATTTGAAGGACATCAGCTTCTGGACAACACCCCCACGTGGTGGGGGACACTAGAACTCCTACGTGGTGGGTTTACCAAAGCTAGCCGTACATTGAGGTAGAGGGGGCATAAAGCACCAAATGGGTATAGGACGGTTGACAATCCCACATGATTAAAGCCTCGAGGGTACCAACGTATGGGCATGGTGAAGAAAAGTACATAAAGAACTACGGAGGACGGTGGGTGGGAGAGCTTTCGACGCCAAGTACCCGGTTGTTCTGCAGTGGAACGCACCGAAAGCCCAAGGGGCCTCAGCAATGGTCCAAGATGGCCTCCAGAGGACACAAGATGCTCCACGATGAGCCCATTGTGCTTTTGTGTACCGTGAGGTTTCTCACTTATTGGGTTCAGATGGAGCTGGGGAGGGCTCGTAAGGCCTCCGAGAGAATCTACGAGGCCCAACGAATACCTCCACGCGGCCCAAGAGGCAACGAATATAGACCCAGAGACCCCATCTGGTCTCCAAGACGGCCCCAAGGGGGCTCCGAAATGGCCCCCAAGCAGCCCAAACACTCTCTCAGACAGCCCCACTGCCACCTAAAACGGCATCCAGAGCCCTCGAGGGACGCACAGATGGCTTCAAGATGCCCCAGGAGAGAGCCCAAGATGACCCTGGAGAACGTCCCAACATGGACCCATAATAGCTTCGAGACAGGCCCAGGTGCTCGGCCGCATGCGTGTCAAAGCCATGCCACCGACCACTCACTGACGGTGACGTGTATGTCTTCCGCGATCGACCAAGCGTCGCCGACCCCGTGGGTTGTCACCGGCGTGCGAGATGTCCCCTTCCCCTCTCCTACAATCCCAATGTAGCAGGGATTAAACTGGGGGTCTGACTGAAGGTGTTGCCCTCCCTCAGTTCGCCCCCGAGGGTATGGATGGAAATTGCGGAGAGGTCTAGCTTGACAGTGGAACCTTTCTGTCGCGGAGCCCCCTGTTGCACTCCGAGGGCGCTCCCTGGTTGGCAATGAGGTCCAGCTGAGTGCCAGAGGGGGGACTGGACTGTTAATCACTGTCAAGCGGGGACCACCATTTCAATCACTGCCAAGGGGGGGAGAAGTCGGCGTTCTGACGATGCGCCCGACTGTCAACCAGCAGAGCTGGCCCTCGGTGGTCTGGGGAAGTGAACCCCAACAACGAATGAGCACAAGCAGGCCCAACAAGGCCCTTTTTGATTATTGTTTTGGCCTTCCGAACTGGTCGCGACGCAGCAAGAGGCTCCTACGGCAACGCGCTCCGCAAGGGAGGCACCAAATGCCCCCAAAGTGTCGGCGGTGTGACGCGAGCCAGTGAATCGTTCCACACGTGCGCACCGTGGAAGCTGTTACACATCTGCCACCATGCCAGCGGCGATTGACCCAATTGGGCTTCGCGCTGCCACGTCAGCCTGTCGGGATCGCCCACCCTCCCAGCGGCACCCCAACGCTCCGTCCCCCGAGCACTCCCTGGTCCAGCCGGTTCTTTGTTGTTTCTTTTTTCCTTTCCCCCATCGAACGCTCGTGATTGCTCAATTGTTCTGGCGTGTGGACGGCGCGACTGGAACGCAGGACCGAACTGCAAGCCTCTGCCGCTCCACCTCCTCCTCCTCCACCTCCTCCTCCTCCTCCTTCTCCTCCTCCCCATCCCTCCTCCTCCTCCTTCTCCTCCTCTTTCTCCTCCTCCTTCTCCTCCTCATCCTCTTTCTTCTCCTCCTCATTCTCCTCCTCCTTCTTCTCTCCGCCTCCTCCTCCTCCTTCTCCTCCTCCGCCTCCTCCTCCTCCCCCCTCTCCTCCCCATCCCTTTGCTACCACCGCCGCGTCCTCCTCGCTTGGCAAGATTGCTACTATCTTGCTGATTGCACTCCAAGCACACCACGCACATCGCAAGGATTCTCCATGGTGGCGCCGGGAAGAGATGCAAGGTGAGAAGGCGGAGGAAGAGGGGAAAGGGCTTCCCCTGACACGAAGAGGGTGTGGCCTGGCCTTGTGGCCTGAAGGGAACGCTTAAGCCCCTTGTTTTGATAGGCGCCTGAGGGTGCGGAAGATGCCACCGAAGCTTCATTTATTTGTGCATGTATGTTTGCACCAAGCCGTAGAGCTTGGTAACCCCAACTTCTGGTGGACGTACCCGGGCGAAGATCTGGTTCGCATCGTCATTCATGTTGCGGAGGGGGTTCACCCCCAGACATTGGCCACCTCAGTTTTGGCCAAGTGGATGTGGTGTGTGCTTGATGAACTGGTCATTGGTCTCGATTAGCAAAAACGCAAGCAACAAGGCTTGGACAGAATCCGCATGTACCCCACGCCTGCTGCCTATGGGCCATCTTTGGGGCCTCTGGGACCTCCATGGGCATTCTTGCCCGCTTCTTGGGATCTCTACGGGGCTTTTCGAATGGCGTCTTAGGGGTCAGGGGGCCTCTTGGGATCTTTTCGGGCTGTTGGGGTCTCATTGGGGCTCGAACATCATTATATTTGTAATATACAGAAGATGTGGCTACTTAGATGTTTTCTGAAGGCAGGCCAAAGGCTTATACTC
>CAUYUJ010015155.1:166441-351100 GCA_963575745.1 Prorocentrum cordatum | reverse complement strand
GAGAGAGAGAGAGAGAGAGAGAGAGAGAGAGAGAGAGAGAAAAAAAAAGAGAGGTAGAGAGAGAGAGAGCGGAAGGAGAGGTTGGGAGAAGGGAGAGGAACCTGTGGGAATGGAGGAGGAAGGGGAGCAGGGAAGGCGGCCGAAGGCGGGGAGCAGAACACGACACGATAGGGGAACGGGGGAACGGAGGGTTCGGGTTCGCCGCCCGCCGCCGTCTGCCTCGAGCGGCGGGGCCGCGGCCCGCGGCAGCCTGCCGACGGCCCACGGGCCCGCGGGCCCGCGGCGGCGCTGGCTGGCCAGGACCGCGGGTTTTTTTCTTTCTCCTCTGAGCGCCAGCCGGCCAGGTCGAGAGTTGTTGAGGCCCCTGGCGGGCTAGCAGCTGGCTCCGCTCCGCGGCGCGGGAGGGACAGGGCGCATGGCGCAAACCTACGAAACGATGCCCCCCCTGCCTTCGCGCACAGGGCAGATCTGACCACGGACTCCTCTCCCTCCTCGTCCTACTTCTCTACTTTTCCTCCTCTTCCTCCTCCTCCGCCTCCATCCTCCTCCCTGGGCCCCCCTCCTCCTCCTCCTCCTCCTCCTCCTGCCCTTCCCTCCCTCCCCCCTCGTCCTCGTAGTCGTCGTCGTCGTCGTCCTCCTCCTCCTCCTCCTCCTCCTCCTCCTCCTCTCCTCCTCCTCCTCCTCGCTGCCTCCCTGGCCCCCCCCTCGGCCGTCGGTCGTCTTCTGCCGCGCGGGCAGGGGTGGCGGGGGCTGGCCCTTAGGCCGCCAAGACTGCCTGCGCGTGGCGCGCGCGCCGCGCCCCTTGCCGCAGGGGGGCCCAGGGGAGAGGGCATGGGGGGGGGGGCAGGGCGGGCGCGAGCACGGGCCGCACGGCGCCGCACGGGGACAGAGGCTGCGACACCCCGAGGGGAGGGGGGTCGCCTACTTGCGATTGTGATCATCCGCACCGTCCTTCTGGTGTTTATTATTATTCATCATTCTCAGTCTCGGCACTCTGCGGACGATCGAAGGAAACACCTAAAGATACGAGGTCGAGAGCGTAATCCTCCTCCTCCTCCTCCTTCTCCTCCTCCTCCTCCTCCGTATCCTCCTCCTCCTCCTCCTCCTCCTCAGGGACTCCTCCTCCTCTTGATATCCTCCGATCCTCCTCCTTCTCCTCTTCCTCCTCCTCCCCCCTCATCCTCCTACTCCGACTCCTCCTCCGCCTCCTCCTCCTCCTGACTCTTCGTCTTCCTCCTCCTCATGTTCTCGTCATCATCCCCCTCCTCCCCCCTCCTCCTCTCGAGCCTCTCCTCCTCCTCCTCCTCCTCCTCCTCCTCCTCCCCGGGGACCCCTCCCCCTCCTCCTCCTCCTCATCCTCCAACTCCCCCTTTCCTCCTCGTCCTCCTCTTCCTGTTCCTCAGCCTCTTCCTCCTCCGCCTCTCCCCTCGTCGTCGTCGTGGCGTCGTCACGTCGTCGTCCTCCTCCCTCCTCCTCGTCGTGCTCCCCCTCACCCTCATCATGAGGACCCTCATCCTCCTCATCCTCATCCTCCTCATCCTACTCCTCCTCGTCCTCCTCCTCATCATCGTCCTACTCATCGCCATCTGCCTCCTCATCCGCAGCATCATCTTTATCATCCTCCTCCACATCAGCCTGCTGTTCCTCGTCTTCCTCGTCTTCCTCCTCCTCATCGCCCCCCTCCTCGTTCGTCCTCCACCCCCTCGTCCTCCGCCTCCTCCACCTTCCTCCTCGGGCCGCGGGCTCCGCAGCGATCCTACCGGAGGATGTGCTTGCAGAGCTTCTTGTCGACCTTCCGCACGGTGCTCGTGTTGCCCGTGCGGATCTTCTCGAGCTCCTGGCAGGCGGGGGCGGCGCGGGCAGCGTCGGCATGAGCAGCAGCAGCGCAGTGAGAGTCGAAGAAGGAACGCGGGATGAGAGGAGTCTGAGAGGAGCAAGAGGGGCGAGAAAGGGCGGGGGGAGGACAAGGGAGAATAAAGAAATGCAAGGGAGGGCGGGAGGGAGAGTTGGAAGAAGAGGACGTCGACACAGAGGAGCAGAGGAGGAGGAGGAGGAGGAGGAGGGGAGGGGGAGGGAAGAGGAGGAGGGGGCAGGAAGGTGATAAGCAGGAGGAGGAGGAGGGGGAGGAAGAGGAGGAAGAGGAAGGAAAGGAGGAGGAGGAGGAGAAGGAGGAGGAGGAAGTGGAGTGGAAGAGAAGGGCCAACGCTTCGCGTCGGCACCCCCTCCCCGCGTCCTTCTTGTACTGGAGCATCATCTTCTTGGCCTCAACGCAGAACTCCTCGATGTCGGTCTGCGGCCGAGTGAGCTTGATCTTGCCGCCCTCGGCCGCGTCGATGGCCTCCTGCGTGACCCGAAGGAAAAACGACGCCACCTCGACCTTCACAGACTCCTGCTGATCAGGATCCACCTGGAGCGGGTTGTCCGCCAGCGTGATGACGAGGTCGAAGAAGCTCTGGCACAGCTCCATCGTAGGCGGCTCGCCTTTGGCCGTTGGGATGAGCCAGGCTGGGCAGGGGTTCTCGGAAGACGGCGAGCTCATTGAAGTCCCATCAAGGTAGATCTTGAAGCCGCCCACGTCCGCGCACGGAACGGAGAAAGCCGTTGGTTGCAACGTGGTCCGACCGAACATGTTGAAGGTAATGTCCGACGTGCTCGCGACAGTCGCCGTCACGACAAAAGAGCCTTTCTTCGCATCAGGATCGTACACGATCTTGTCCCAACCCTTCTCGGTGTTCACGAGGCCGTCCTGGCGGAGGAGGAGGACGAGTCGACGAGTCGACGAGGGCGGAGGGGGGAGGGGGGCGGGAGGATAAGTCAAGCCCCCATCCAGTCCTTCAGCGCACGGCGAGTGCACTGCTCCTCCAAGGTACTCATCAGCTTGAACATCTGGATCGGGCTCAACATAAGCTCCTCTGAACACACGCGTGGGTGAACAAGTCCATCATGTGAGGAGCTGACGTCGTCCTGTGTAACGGCCTCGGGCAATATCTGAGGCCAGCCTGTTGAGCGGTGAGCGTCAGCAAAGAAAGTCTGCCGCAGGCCCCAGTGGCTGTTCTGATCGACATCATCATCATCAACACCAGCGGCCAGGCGCTCAGCCTCGGCGCGGGCGGCCTCGTCCTTGTGTTCTGCTCCTGACGCAAGCTGATCGCGAACGCTCTGAACCACTGTAGTCAACTTTGGCGTCGCTGGCTCCTTCGGCCCCTTCTGCCCCTCCGAGTTGTCCGACGTGGTCGCCCCCGACTTCTCAGCGTGCCCTTTGCCAGCGCTGGCGCCAGTGTCGGGCTTGACCGTCAAGAGCACGGTGTCGACGTTGCTGGCCCACCTCTTCTGAGCCACAGTGTCGTCTGTGATGTTCGCAACGATCTGCGCGACTTCGATCATGTGAAGCCACATTGCAGTCCGCTTGGGGCCAGCTGTCTGGACATCCAGCGACGCCAGGTCGTCGATCCTCTCTTGCTTCCCCTGCATGTACGACAGCGCCTGGGACGTCTCTGCATCTCCGAGGCCTTCAGGATCCCCAACCGTCTTGACAAGGACCTGCAAGGTGTAGATCGCACGGAGCTTGAGGAATGACTCCATGGCAGACTCGTCGCCAAAGACATCGTCGAGCGGCTTGGGGATGCCTTTGCTGGCCCTCTCCCTGCACAACGCAGCAGCGTTCATGCAGGCATCGATCCACTTCCGAGGCAACAACGCGTCCAGGACCACGGTGACCTCCGTCAAGACCGTCTGGATGAAAGCCTTCGTGTCCCGCTTGTCCCCCTGCTCAGACTTCTTCGTGAGCTCGGACTCCAGGTACTGTGAGTTGATCTGCTCCACGGTGGACGAGACGCAGCGGTGGTACTTCGGGGGCAACGAGGAGAGCTTGCCCATGAACTCCTTGAGTCCTGCGCACAAGCCCTCGGAAGCGAGCATCTCGTCCTCGAACGATTGCAACCGTATGGCCAGCGTCTTCTGCGAATCCGTCGCCTCCGCCTCCGCGCCGACGACGACAGCACCGCTCGCGCCAGGCGGACTGGACCCCTCGGCCAGCACGTCGAAGAACATCCCCGCGGTGGTCTTGGAAGACGCTTGGGCACATCGACTGCGGCGAACAGCTGCTTGAAGCATGGGCCGCAATTTTGACCAACTGGTGTACAGGCCAGTAGACACAGCCAGGGAGCCACTGATGCCGAACTCCAACGAGAGGCTGATCATCGAGATCTTGTCCTCCCTCCTGACCATGGCCTCGCGCCCCTGAACAGCGTGGTCCAGGGCAGCAAACACGTCGTCCAAGAACAACTTATCTACGCCATCAGGGCGCTTGATCTTGAAGATCTCTGCGGGGACATCGCCGCTCGTCGTCGTCGTCTTGCCCGAGATCCTCGTCCGCCCGCTGGCTCCGCCGCGGCCGCCGCCCTCGGAAGGCGGGCGGGGGGCCGAGGGGGGGGCGCCGCCCGCGGACAGGGGGGGGGGGGGGGGCCCGGGGAGGGGGGGGGGAAGAAGGACCAGGAGGAGAAGGAGGAGGGGGAGGAGGAGGAAGAGGATGAGGAGGCGGAGGAGGAGGAGGGAGGGAGGAGGTGCTGAGGCGACAGGGGTGGTCCAGGGCGGAGGAGGATGAGGAAGAGCGGGGCTGACAAGAAGGAAGATGGAGGAGGAAAGAAGCGAGGAGGGCGAGGGGGCGGAGGATGGGGGGGGAGGAGTCGGAGGAGGAGGACTAGGAGGAGGAGGAGGGGGGGGGAGGAGGAGGAGGAGGAGGAGGAGGAGGAGGAGGAGGAGGAGGAGGAGGAGGAGGAGAGGAGGAGGAGGAGGAGGAGGAGGGGGCCCTTTGAAATCCCTTCATTATCCTACCCTCCTCTGCCCCGCCCCCGGGCCACCCACCCCCTCCCTACTGCCCCTCCTCGTTCTCGTTCTCCCCCTCGTTTGCGCCGACCCTTACTCCTGCTCCTCCTTGTGCCGCGCTCACAATCCTCCAATCCTCCACCTCCCGCACCCCCCCTCCCCCTGTTGCCCCGGGGGCGCAAGTGGGCCCGGGGACCCCCGGGGAGGCTGCGAGGCGACGCCTTCGACTGCTCCGAGCTGGCGACCTCCGCGGCGGCTCCTGACGAGCCCGAGGCTGCGCCAGCGTTGCTGGCTTTGCCTGGCCCCTTCGCCTCCGCGGCCTTCGGCTGCCCCGGCTGCCCCCCCTGGTTCGCGCGCTTCTGCTTCTCCAGGATGTCGCGCACCCTGTTGGCCAAGACGTCGGACTTCCTCGGCTCCTCTTGGGCGTGGGTTGGCACTGTCCCATTTCGTACATGTCCTACTCCGAGCAGCCTCCGCCTCCTCCCCCTACTCCTCTCCTCCTCCTCCTCCTCCTCCTCCTCCTCCTCCTCCTCCTCCTCTTCCTCCCCCCCCATCCCCCTCCCCCTCCTCTTCCTTCCCTCCCCTCCTCCTCCTCCTCGGGCCGATCGGCATGGCCAGTCTGCCAACTCGACAAGTTACAAGTTGACTAAGTTAACCGCCCCTCCGTCGGGGGAGGGGGGGGCAGGGGGAGGGGAAGGGGCATGAGGTTATGAGGTTTGTTGCAGAGGTGTCCTTGGGCTTCGGCTCACCACCGCCGGTGGACGCCTTGCCGCCCCTCTTCCTGCTGTCGCCCTTGTTCTCAGACTCAGCTGGTTGCTGGGGTGCCTCTGTTGCTGGTGGCCCATCGTTCCCGGCCTTCTTGTAGATGGCGCCCTCGGTCATCGGGGTCAGCAGCAGAGTGATCTTCGCCAGCAACTTCGCCTGGGTCTCCGACGACACCCGCAGCAAGCACGGGGGTGTGTGGTTGCCCTCCTCCCTCTCCTCCAGCGGCAGGCACAACTCGATGGCGCAGATGACGGCCATGCCAATCTTCTCCGAAGGTAAGCTGTCAATGTACCTCGTCTTGATGTTGGAGTACACCGTGTGGAAGAGCCAGACCAGGTCGTGCAGCTTGAAGTTCACCATCTGAGTGAAGTCGCAGTACTTGCCAAGGGTATCTTTGAAAACATCAAGCACTTCAAGGGACTGCAATCCGTTGCGAAACGCTTTCATGCGCTCGTAGGTGTCCCAATAATCCCATTTGCCAGGAAACTCCTTCTGAATGAAGGCCCACTGCTGCTTGTCGAACGTGTTCTCTCCTACTTTTGGGCAGCTCTGGCGAGTGATCTGATTCCCTGGCTCGTTGCACCACTCGTCCCACAGCTGCTCCGCCTCGTCGATCATGTCAATCAGTTCGAGCACGCTCATCGCGGCGCCTCCATGGTACTTGTTATGGAGGTCTCGGCAGAATTTGATTGCATCGATTGGCGTCCGCGGGTCCAACTTGATCGCGCCCCTGATGCCGCCTCTGACGCTCGCCTGCACCTGTTTGTTGAAGCTGCCCTGCTGGCGGTGCGCCTCGTACACCGACTGGGACAGCGTGTTGAAGCCGACCATGAAGTACGGGACGAAGGGGCCCTTGACAAGGTGGGTCCGCGACTCGTCTGGGATCACCACCGGTGACGACCTCACGTCGGGAATCAAGCCGTCCGTGAGGATGCTCTTCACATACTTCTTGCTCACTGCATTCTGATACCTCACTGATCGAAACAAAAAACAAGGCCACTATCACCCCCTTCTCACTTATCATCATCCTCCTGGTCCTCCTCCTCCTCTGATCCTCCATCCTCATCCGCCCCCTCCCCCATCATCCCCCCCTCCGCCTCCTCCTCCTCCTCCTCCTCCCCCTCCTTCTCAGAGGCGGCCTCGGGAAGCCCCTGAAATGGAGCGGGGGCGACACGTAGCCGCCTGCGTTTTGGCCCCGCGCCAAGGCGGGATCAAAACGCAGGTGGCTACGCGGCTGCGGTTACACATCGCCCCCGCTCCATTTCGGGGTCGATGTGTGGCGTGTGGATGTGTAGAGATTGCTGAGATTGCTCCCAGGTGTGCCTGTTGTTTTGTGCATGGGGTCTCAGGAGCTCCAAGGACGCGTCATCGTAGAAGCTGATGTGCACGTTGCGGTCGGTCACGTAGTCGGTCTCGAACTGGTCCACCAGCAAGCGACCGCTCAACCCTGGGTGCCTGCGCTCGAAAGTGGCGCAAGCCTCGAACCTCTTGGGAGAGACAGCCGGGGCCGCCATCCCAGTCACGGCCGCTGCCTTCCTACGACGGAGGGTGAAGCCACGAATTCCCTTCTCTGGCGCCCTGGCGCCTCGCTGAGTTTGCTCGAGCCCGCAGCGGCAGACGCAGCAAGGTGGGATTGAAGCAGTCCCGATGGGCACCCGATGGGCCCGATGGGGGGGGGGCTCATTGGGGGCACCGAAACTGCTTCTGCTTCGAGTAAACGCGATTTCCTCCTGCTGGGCGGTCCCCGGCTGCCCCCCTGCCATCCTGGAACATTTCAGAGCGCCCGCAAACGCCCAGGAACGTTTAGAAGCCCCCTCTAGCCCCATGGGACCTCGGTTTCCATGCGAAGCTCGACCCCCCCAATGGTGCCCCCCCCTTTCCCCCCCTCGGGCATGCCTGGGGCCCTGGGGAATGTGCAAATGACAGTCGTTTCCCCCATTCCTTGCTTTCGCGCCTCTGGGTCGATCCCATGCTGTTTTAAGGAGAGCCCCCGATCGCCCCATCATTGCCATTGCCCCGAGGCTGGCTGGACACCACGAGTACCACGAGCGCCACGAGGAGGTCACAGAGCGGCGAAGCAGCGGCCAGGACAGCACCGCCCCGGGGGCGGTGAGCGAGGGGTGACTAAAGAATGAGAGGATGAGGATCATGATGAAAATGATGATGAGGGTGATGGCGATGAGGAGTCTGAGGAGTCTGAGGAGCGGAGGGGGAGCAGTAGGAGGAGGAGGGAGGAGGAGGAGGAGGAGGAGGAGGAGAGAATGACTTCTGAGAAGGACGATAGGACGATGGGGAGGGCGGTGGATTGAAGGACGAGGGCGAAGAAGTGAAGGAGGAGAAGGAGGAGGAGAAGGAGTCAAGAAGGAGGAAGGAGGGGGGAGGAGGAAGAGGAGGATGAGAAAGAGGAGGAGGAGGGGCGGGAGGAGGGGGCGGAGGAGGGGGAAAGGGAGGAAAAGTGGGGAGAAAGATGAGGAGGAGGAGAAGGAGGAGGAGGAGGGGGAGGAGGAGGAGGAGGAGGAGGGCGAGGGGGGAGGGGCTTAGGCAGGAGGAGGCAGGAAGGTGGCTCCTGCGTGCTGTGATGCACGCGCATGTCTGGTAGCGGCGCTCTCAGCCCTAGTGGCGCTCCGCCTTGGGCGGGGACCCGTGGCTGGATGTATCTGAGATCCTCTTCTTCAAGTTGAGGGCCCGGCTGATGAAGTTCATGGGCTGGCCATCGCCGTCGCCGCTGCCAGCGGCCTCCGCGATGCTCTCGCAGAACACGCATCCATAAACAAGTGACAAGCCGATGACATGAACGTGCATTGCATTCCCTGCTTGGCCTGTCACAGCAGCCCTGCTGCGCCTGCGCTCGGCGTCCCAGCTCAGGCGTTCACCGTGGCGCACGACTCCGAAATAAGGGATGCCCTGGAACAGCAGCATCTCCTCCGGTGTGAAAGCCCTGGAGTGCTTGCCTGGCCATATGAGGTAACCTGTCTTGGTCATGGTGCCCAGGAACCGCACGCTGTTGGAGTGGATCGGCATGTTCGACGGGTTGTTGTTCAGGTTGTACGCGAACTTAGGCCAGCGCCTCCTGTATTGTTGTAGCCACTGCAGCTCTGTCGCAGTCAGGCACTCTTCCAACGTGAGAGCCTCAGAAGAAGAATCTCCGCTCCTCGTGCGACTCAGGCTACTCCTCCGGGAAGATGCCCATGCAACTTCGTCCAGGACAGACTTGGAGTCGCTGGCAGCCAGCAGGAAGTCACAGAATGTGATGCGGCAAAGGCGGTTGCAGTGGGCCACGAGCGCAGGTGACCAAGTGACTTCCGGCAGCCGCACCTGGTCGGCATGGTTGGAGGGTCGACCTGGGGGAGAACACGCCGCAATACATCAGCAGGCCAGTCGCGCAGACCACCCTTTTCCCCGGGACAAAGAGGGGAGGGTCTGCGCGCTGGCGATTGCAGACGTGCGGTGTGCTCTGCCCCAGCCCTGCACCCCCACCCTTACCTTAGTCTTGTGCACCATCACTGTGATGCGGCGCGTCCTCCGCACTGGCCACCCCAGCTGGTCCGGGCCAACCAAGACGGAGAACACGTGGTACATGGGCAAGCACTCGCCAAGGATGGCTGGGTCGAATGATTCGACGTTTTCATGGATGATGACGTCCTCCTGCAATTTCCTCCGCTGCCCAGCCCAGGAGAGGAAAGGCAAGAATGCGCGGCCAGTTGCGCCGCCGCGCTTGGCCCCAGGCATCGTAGAGAAGTCCTGGCACGGGGTCCCTGCCACGTGGATATGACTACGCTCCGCCACGCACTCGCTGTTGTGGACCATGCACGTGCTAGTTGCACTTATCGCGTCTGTGTTACAGGTTAGCAGGTTCTTGAGGTCATCCCACGTAAGGCGGCCCTCGGCAACCGCATCCACCAATCCACTACGGATGCGCGGGGATACGAAACTCACCATGTCGGCGAAGATGCAGCGGGGGCCGTCCGGGATGCATGCTAGCTCATCTGCAGACTCCTTGAAGTTCTCAATTGCAAAGGTACACTTCATGTGATCCACTGGCTTGCCCAGCGCGATTTCGAGCTGCGCCCGAATGACCTCGACCGCCGTCTCTGGCGCGCCTATCCCGCTGAAGGCTGTGCTCAAGCTCTTGGTCGACAGGGCGCTTGCGAGGTGTTCTGGAGCACAGCGGTCGAACAAGCACGACCACTTGTTGATTGAATACAATACCCACTTAAAAGCGTCAGTCGGTGATGCTACTTTGCAATGGTGCGGTGAGTTCATCCTCGCATGTCGAAGTGGCGCTGCAAGGTCTCAACAAGTGTTGAGCCAAACTACGGACGATGACGGGCAGCATAGGCATCAACAGCAGGTGGTCATGTTAACACTACGCCCTGGTGGCGACTTACATAGCCTATGTAAGTCGCCACCAGGGCGTAGTGTTAACATGACCATCAGTTGAAGTGATGAACTCGCTCTCCCGACATGGGGACATGTGGGTGTTGGCCCGCAGCATCCCCAGGATGTGGAGACGGCCTGATGTGCCATCCCCACGACATAGGAAAACGCCGTCACCATCCCCACGACGTGGGGACCACCGGACCACCCCCCCACATGTCCCCACGACATAGGGACGCGCAACTGTCATCCCCAGGGTGTAGGGACGGCCTGGTGTGTTGTCCCCACGGCATAGGGACATATGGCTATCAGCTCCCACGACGTAGGGATGCAACCCACATATCCCCACGACATAGGGACGTGCACCGACCCTCCCCAGGACGTAGGGATGACGAGGTGTGCCATCCACGCAACAGAAGGCCGAGTGGTGATCATCCCCACGACGTAGGGATAGCCTCCACATATCCCCACGACATAGGGACGTGCACCGACCCTCCCCAGGACGTAGGGATGGCGAGGTGTGCCATACACGCAACAGAAGGCCGAGTGGTGATCATCCCCACGACGTAGGGATAGCCTCCACACATCCCCACGACATAGGGACGTGCACCGACCCTACCCAGGATGTAGGGACGGTGTGATGTAGCATCCCCACAACATAGGGACATGTTGAGATCATCCCCACAGCGTAGGGATAATACCTATACGTACCCACGACATAGGGTCGGTAACCAACCCTCCCCACAATGTAGGGGTGGCCCATACTATGACCTCCACAGCATGAGGACATGTGGAGGATATCCCCACGACGTAGGGACGAACACCCATCAAGCAGTCCCGCATCATAGGGGCGTATACATACCATCCCCACGACATAGGGACGACGGGTGGTGCTGCCCCCACAACATAGGGATGTGAGGTTATCATCCCCAGGAGGTAGGGACAACCCATCGCATGATCCCAGGACATCGGAACATGAACACATGGTTCCCACGACGTAGGGACGACACGTAGCATTATCCCCACGACTTAGGTGCAGGTGGCAGTCTGTACCATAACGTAGGACTGAATCCCTCATCCGTCCCCACGGCGTGGGGACAGGTACCCATCGTCCCCACGATGCAGGTACGACCCGCGGTCGCACTCCCACAATATAGGGACGGGTGGGTAACGGCACCACTACGTAGGGACAACCCATCGCACATCCCCACGACATAGGGACATATGCGCTCACAAGCCCTACTATGTAGTGGCGACCCTCCATATCACGCGCTCACATCATATGAACATGTACGCAGCCTTCCCATGGTGTAGGGCGCGCGCCAGAGTATCACCCCACATCGCACCGCCCCCGCGCCGTACCATGCCATATGGACGATGCTTCCCCGTACACACGACGCATGGCGAAACAATTCGAGAACGCATGGCGCGGGGCGGCCCCCTCCCTTCTTCATCTTGCCCGGGTTGGACTACGACGGATGCGACGACGACGCCTAGTGCGACTGCGACGACGACGACGACGACGACGACGACGACCACGACCACGACGACGGCGACGACGACGACGACGACGCCGACGACGCCGTAACGGGCGACACGCGCGTGTCACCCGTTACGGCGCGGTTGTTTGCTTGCCTTCCCACGACGCGCAGACAATCCAAACGACGCGAGGGGAACTGCGATGCGCTTGCTGCGCTGCTGCGCCCGGCGTGCGCCGATGCATGTCCTCGGGCTGCTGCTGCTGCTGCTGATGCTTCTGCTTCTCCTCCTCCTCCCCCTCCTCTCCTCCTCCCCCCGAGGGAGTGGCTCAAGTTGCCACTTCCGAGGGTTAAAACAGAGGCCAATCTGGGGCCTCAGTTTTAACCCTCAAGCGGGCCAGGTCACCGATGGCCATGGCGCCGTTTGTGGACGTACGCTGTCCTTTCATCTGATCGCTCGATCGCTCCTCCTCCTCCTCCTCCTCCCCCACCTCTTCCCAATCCTCCTGCCACGACCGATCCAGTCCAGCCGCGCGCCGACAGCCGCATGGGGAGACGTGGGGCCCTGGGGGGGGGGCTGGGGCTCATGGGGGGTTGTGGTGGCGGCCACCCCTCTCCACCTGCGTTCCCCCCTCTCTCTCTCGCCCAAGGCTGCCCCCCCTCTGTTTACGTGTTTACGCTATGCCATGTACCCGCAGATGGCTGCTAAACGCATGCACATTGGGCAGGCTGCGTCAATCACGGAAGCGAACGCCTCAGAACGAAGCAAACCCTGAACGGCCATTCTGGAGCTAACCAATTCATCGATAGTAATGTCCGAGCTGAGACTTAGCGCTGGGGCATCCGCAACCTCTGCCTTTGCTGCGAGGTCGGCGAAACACCCCTCGTGAAACGCCAAACCACACAGAGAGCAGCACACATCAATTGGGTGCTGGCACGAATCGCACGATTTCGAGTCGCCCTCTGTAGGCTCGCGAGTCAGAGCTCGCTCAAAAATTTGATACATGCCTAACACATGTTGAGGAACGTCGGATCTCGCAGCGCCTGTCGCTTTGCTCATCTTTTCCCCGATGTCCGGGTAGATAAGCAGAGGATCCAGAATATCGAACCAAGGGTAATACATAGGGGTGGCGTACACCACCCTCCCATGTCTGATCTTACATGTCTGCCCAACCGTGATATCTCGAAACTTCCAATTGATCAGGTCAACATACTTCACTGGCAAGTGGTCGCCACGCTTAGCATACAGGACAAGGGAGAGATTGGGCTTATCGACGGGCTGGTCGCGCTTGGACCAGCAGTCACGGAAATGCCCAAGCCACGCAGCGGCCTGAGACGACACGGACAACGCGCCGGGGAAAGGCTTCCCGGGGAAAGGGGGGCGGGAAGGGACGAGGAGGGAGGGAGGAGGAGAGGAGAGGAGGAAGAGGGGGGGAGGAGGCGGAGAGGAAGCCAGGGGAGGAGGAGGAGGAGGAAGAGGTGGAGGAGGAGGAGGAGGAGGAGGAGGAGGAGCCCCCCATGTTTCTCTTCGTCCTCATCCTTCTCCTCCACCTCCTCCTCATCCTCCTCCTCGTACTTTGCCGAGTAGCGGCGTCTACCTTCACGCTGCGTTCAACCAGTTTTATGCCACTGGAGCTGGCCTGCTAGGCCCCCTGCCTCCTCCTCCTACCCCCCCTCTCCCCCTCTTCTCCCTCCCTCCTCCTCCTCCTTCTCCTCCTCCTCCCTCCTCCTCCTCCTCCTCCTCTCCTCCTCCTCACCTCCTCCTCCTCCTCCTCCCGACCGCCCACCCTTACCGTAGGGCCCTTACCTCTCCATCATGGTCCATCTCCTCCCCCGCGCAACCTCCCCTTATCCGACAGGTCCGACAGGGCGCCTGGGGTGACCACGCATCGAGCACGCGGCGCAGCCGAAGGACCGCCTCCGGGTCGGCCGGGGGGGCAGCCAGCGCCGCGCTGGCGGCGTCGTCGTCGACGTCGTCAGCGAAGAGCTCGTAGGACTCGCAGTCCGACGTGAGCTCGCCCAGCTTCTCGAATGCGAACTGGATCGGGTCGTCCTCCGCCGCCCGGAAATACAGCCTGGCCGACAGCAGGGGGGGCGGCGAAGGAGGTGAGGTTCAGGTGCAGGAGGGGGAGGGGGAGGAGTAGAGGAGGGGAGGAGGATGGTGCGATGATGATGGTGACGCTGACGATGACGACGATGATGATGATGAGGACGACGATGGCGATGATGGCGATGAGGGGGGGGGGGGAGGAGGACGGGGAGGACGAGGAGGGGGAGGGAAATAGGATGAGGAAGAGGGGGAGGGGGAGGAGAGGAGGAGGCGGAGGAGAAGGAAGAAGGACGAGGAGGAGGAGAGGAGGAGGATGAGGAGGACGAGGAGGAGGAGGAGGAGGAGGAGAGGAGGAGGAGAGGAGGAGGAGGTTTGGTTCGACCCCAGCCTGGGAGCGTCGGACCCCGAGTCGTCGCCGCAGTCGTTGCCGTTGCCGTCGTCGGGGCCCGCGTCGTCGTCGTGCTCGTCGATGCCATCGCACTCGACCAGCTTCGCAAGTTTCGTCTTGTCCTCTGCGCCCAACTCTGCAATCTTCTGCTCCTCTGCCTTTCCCGACTCAGCGGCGTGCTCATCTGCCAAATCGTCAATGTTCTCGTCGTTGCGGCCGCTGTCCTCAACATCGATCTTGTGGGCGATGACGTGTATGTCGTCGTCGTCGCCAGCGTCGTCCTGGGAATCGCTGGAACTGGAATCGCTGTGCTCGCCGTCCTCGTCCTCGTCCTCGGAGTCCTCGGGCGCCTTCCTCTTCCTGGCGCGCCGCTTGGCCGGGGGCCCCGCTTTCGTCGTCGCGAAGATGCTGACGTCCCCGATGATCTTCGCCTGGCCAACGTTGACCCACTGAAGACTCAAGTCGCACACCTCTGGGCCGACGTCTTCCCCATCGGCCTGCCCTTGCACGAGGCGGCATAGAGAGCGAAACAAATCCCGGGGCGACGCGAACTCCAGGCCAGCAGCCCCCTCGGACTCGGGGTCTGGCGTCGGCGGAACCTCGAGTAACCATTCGTCTCCTTGAGAACGCACGACCTTGCATGTCATCATGTAGCCCGACAAGGCGTACTTCAAAGAGAAGTGCCATGCAACAGTTGGGTCGTGGTCGAACAGCAGCGCGTGGTTCCAGTGTTTCGTGTCATCGCCAGTGACGTGCCTGAACCACTTGAGCTGGTACCCCGTCACCCAAACGAGCTCGGCATCCGACGAGAAGATCGAGAACAGCTGGAATGACATCGGCCGGTCGTATGCACGATAGATTTGTGGCGGGCTCGGAGTCCCCCACCTCTCACGGTCCGCAGCGATATCGTTCACCGAATCCCACGCTGACTCTGCCTCAGACAACGTCGACTGCACAGCTGGCTCTGTCGTGGAGAACTTATCCTTGTTGGGTGCTGAGAGGTGTTGCTTCTGATACTGGATGTATTTGGACATCGTGATTCTCGCGCTCAGCGTCGGCCTCGAAATGTGCGGTGCCCGTTCCACAGTCCACGCCAAGACCCTGTTTGTCCCCTCGATCTCCTGTGTGTCACAGAGCCACTGCGCAGATATAGTCCTCGCTGCGTCGGAGTCGTCGTCGTCGACGCCGCCGTCTTCATCCCATCGCCCCTCCCCCTCCTTCCTCCTAGTTTTCCTCCTCATCCTCCCTCGTTCTCGTTCTCCTCCTCCTCCTCCTCCTCCTCAGCTCCTCATCATTCATCTTCCTCCTCCTCCTCCTCCTCCTCCTCCTCCTCCCTCTTAGACTCTGCCCCTCTGGGCACCCCTGGGCCCCTGGGCCCCATGTGCACTTTTTCCTCGCCCCGGGCGTTGATTGATGCGTTCCCGCGATCCTCCACAAATGGTACAGGGGCGCCCACACTTTCCCACGATTCAGCACGCAATCCTCCAGGGCCCCCCGGAAGAGGAGCTTCGTTTTCAAAGCGTTGATTTCCATCCCCGCGGCATCGCACGCGAGGAGCTCCTCGGCGACGCCGAGCCGCTCCTGCTCGCGGACGCAGCGACGCAGGCGACCCGACCCACGGCGCATATCGATGAGGGGGAGGAGGAGGTGGGGGAGGAGGAGGGTTAAGAAGGAGGAGGCGGAGGAGGAGGACGACGCTGAAGAGGAAGAGGAGGAGGGAGGGGCAGGAGGAGGAGGGGGGGGGGGAGGAGGGGGAGGGGAGAAGGATAAGGAGGAGGAAAAGGATGGGGAGGTGAAGGAGGGAGGTGGAGGGAGGAAGGAGGAGGAGGAGGAAGAGGAGGAGGAGGGGGGGGAGAATGAAGGCGAAGGAAGGAGGAGGAGGAGGAGGAGGGTCAGGAGGAGGAGGAGGAGGAGGAGGAGGAGGAGGAGGAGGAGAAGGAGGAGGAGGGAGGGGGAGGGGGGTGAGGAACCGCAGAAGAGGAGGATGGGGAAGAATGACTGAAGGGAGAGGGCGTGGGAGCATAAGCGGGGAGGAAGAGTCAGAGGAGGAGGAGGAGCAGGAGCAGGAGGAGGAGTCGGGGCAGAGCTGGTGAGGAGGCGCAGAATAGGAGGATGGGGGGGATGACAGAAGGGCCGAAGGGCCTTAGGGGGAGGGCGGGGGAGGAGGGGGCCCAGGCGAATCGCAAGGAAGACAGACAAACAAGAGGAAAGCAACTCCTTGCATTCAACGTCGGGCAGACACTTGGCCAGGAGCAACAGCTTGGCCGGGTACTCGAGGACGCGCGACTCCACCCGGAGCCCGAAGTCAGCAGCCAACATAGCGCAACCTGCAACGATGCCCTCCACGAACAGGGGCTTCGCTCCAAAGGGGATGTCGTCGAGCACGTCCTCCCACTTGTCAGGCCGCAGCATCGCGTGGAACTCTTTCTTGAGGGTATCCTTCTTCCCCCACACAAGCAAAGCCAAGGGGGCCGGGGCCCCAATCTTCCTCAAACTGCGTTGTTTCTGGAGCCAATACAGGAGGTGATCGGCGGGCGCCCTCTGCGTTGACACTATGCGAACAACCAGCGGATAGAAAAACTCATCCAAGGTGATGGCGTCGGTGGCCCGGGTCCACCATGTATTCATTTTTGTGCTGTACGCTCCCGCCTCGTCAATGTCATCATCATCATCCTTCTTGGCGGGCCTCCTCCTCCTTGTCGATTGACTGGATGCGACGACTGCCCAGACAGACTTGAAACGATTGGCATCCAGGCTGAGGAGCCTGGACTCGCAGCTCGAGACCGAGCCCCACCGGCCGCCAATGCATTTCGGCGGCACCCGCTTCACGCACTTAGATGTCCCAGGAAATTGTTTGGTCCACTCGCGATACACCTGCTTGCCAGAGCCCCTCCAACAGTTCATGACGACGGCCAGCGTGCTGAAATAGTTCTTGAGCTTGCCGTCAGACAATGTACGAACCCATTCATCAGCGAACTTCCAGTGCGTCTTGACGCCGAGGTGGCACTGGTGCATGAAGCACGGGGTCCACATGAAGAACACAGCGATGCAACTCAAGCAGTCTCTGGCGGCAATCTCAGCGGCGGCCACTTGATCACCGCCAGCGTCCGTGCACGTCACCCAAGCCTCGATTGCGGGCATCATATTACGATCCAAATCTAGTTGACCAGCATCGCGAAGCACACGTGCCTGAATCTCCAAGAACTCGATCAGCATGTCCTCTGAACTCGGAGGGGCTGGAAACGGGCCGACAGGCGGGCCCAGCATATGCCTGATTCTGGTGTCGCACGTATCCTTCCAACATACCAGGCCCAACGATGTAGCTTGTTTACGCCAAAGGGCCCAAGCATCGGGCCCCGTGGAGCCCTCCACGACCATCAAGTCCGCGAACATGGTCTTCTCCTCGAAGTCGATGGAGCTGTAATCGGCGCCAGGAGCGAAGGCGAACATGGAGGAGCACTCGCACACGTGAAGCTTCTGCTTCTGCCACACGCTCGCGTTTGTCGCATCCGCCCGTAGGCGGTGCACGCAAATCTTGATGCCCGGGTCCCACGAGGCGTCGTCCAGCGGCTGGCCGTACATCATGTCGCGAGCCGTCTTCTGGAAGGCCCTCGACGCGCCCACCAACGCAGCGTGCGCGGAGACCTTCGGCGACAAAAAATTAAGTCAGGAGGAGGAGGGAGGAGCGGAAGAGGAGGTGGAGAAGGAGAGAAGGAGGAGGAAGAGTGAAGGAGGAGGAATATCATGATCAGGAAGAGGAGGAGGAGGAAGAAGAGGAGGAGGAGGCGAGAAGAAGGAGGAAGGAAGGAAGGACGGGGGGAGGAGGAGGAGGAAGAGGAGGAAGAGAGGAAGACGAGGGCGACGACAACGACGACCATTAATAGGACGAGAAAGATAGAGAAGAGGAGGGGAAGGATGATGAGAGGAGAAAGAATGATGGGGGGGAATGTGACGTTTTGGGTTCGCCGGGGACCTCCCAGCGCGCAATGGTCATGCCCGACACGTCGTGGCCAGCGCTGAGACCATACGCCACAGCGGCCACCCTGCTATTCGACCGTCTCAAAGCATGGAGCATGCCCCCTCGCACGGAGAAGTATCTATGTCGTTTGCTTGTCCTCCCGAAAGATCGCATATCTTTGATTGTCTGCTCGTTCTCTTTCAGCTGCCTTCGCAGCGCTGTAACCTTGCGCCTCAGATACCACACCTGCTTTCTCAAACGTTCGATCCTCTTGGCAACGTCTCCTCCAGCGCGGGCTGCGTCGGGGGCCGAGCCGCCTGCGGCCGCCCTCCTCCGCCTCCTCCTCCACCTCCTCCACCATGGGCCGAGCCTCCCGGGCGGAAGGTGCGGCGGAGGCGGCCGTGGAGGCGGGCCCGCTGGCGGGGCTGCAGCAGCTGCAGCTGGGGCAGCTGGCGGCGCTGGCGGCAGGGCTGCTGGAGGCGCCGCGGACGGCCGCCACCTGGCGCCGCTGCTGCTGCTCCCGCCGCCGCCTGTCGCGGCCGCCTCCAGCGTCGCCCTGATGTGAGCCTCCACCTCGGATTTGAGGGGACAAGTGTGGCAAAAGGGAAGGGAAGGATTCCGAGGAGGAGGAAGAGGGGGGGAAAAAGGAGGGGAGGAGGAGGAGGAGGAGAAAAAGGAAGAGGAGGACGAGGAGGAGGAGGACGAGGAGGAGGAGGAAAAGGAGGAGGAGGAAGAGGAGGAGGACTGAGGATAAGGAGGCATTGCCTTTTGAAATCACCAGATGTCGCTGCCCCCGCTCAGCGATGCGAGGCCGCGGTCATCTTCGCGCCAGCCGAGAGACGTGCGATGCGCGGTTACCTTCGCTTATCGTCGCGACTTTGGGAGGGCAACCGAATCTTTCTCATCTAATCCATCCCTGCCCTCCCTCCCCGGGCCCCTCCCCTACCCCTTCTCGCCTCTCCCGCCCCCTGTTCCTCCTCTTATGTTTCGTTGCCCTCCTTCTGCACGCGTGTTCCGACGATGCAATCATTATATTATTATTTGCCCCCCCTGCCACCTCTCCCCACTGCCTCACGTCGAACACGACGCCTGCTTGCACGAGAGCGTGAGGTACAGCACTCAACCGGTAGTGCGTGTCTGTGAGCTTGAAACTGCCGCATCCACGTGGAAGCCTCCGCCGTCCTGAGCAAGGGCGAGGGGCGGACGGGAAGCGGCCCGAACCGATCGATGGCGATCGACACGCAACCGCTTGCGAAGAAAACCGCAGTCCCCGTAGTTTGCGAGGAGGAGGAGGACGACGAGGAGGAGGACGAGGAGGAGGAGGAGGAGAGGAGGACGATGAGGAGGAGGGAGGGGGAGGAGGAAGAGGAGAAGGAGGAGGAGGAGGAGTAGGAGTCCTCCTCCTCCTCCTCCTCCTCCTCCTCCTCATCCCCCTCCTCTCGTCCGTGCCCTCCTCCCTTCGTCATCCTCATTATCCCTCGGGCCGTTGGGCGACGCACAGCCACGCAGCACATGCTAAGCACATGCTATGCTGATCGCGGCGCGTCATGACTTGAAGCGGCAGTGGTGTGATGTCTGCTATATCCCCCCCTCCTCCTCCCCCCAAGAAAACAATTGTTTCCCTTGGCGGTCCGCCCGGGAGCGCGTGCGCCAGGCCGAGCACGTCCAGGAGGCCGTCCTCTGAGAGGACGGGCTCGCCCGTCGGCGCCGTGCATCTGCTCGGCAGCGCCGCTGCGATGCGCGCCAACATGAGTGGCGCCGCTCGCCGACGGCCCAAACAGTTTGGGCCGACGGGGCGGCAGGAACGGACGCGAGGACGAGGAGGTTGGGCGCAACCGATGGTACTCCAGATTTCGTAATAAAAGGGAGGGAATCTGGATCCTCCAAGACAAGCAACTTCAGACCCCCCCTGTGGGAGACCCCTTCAAAACATCGTCCCCAGACCCCTCAGGCCCTCCAAGATAGACTGGAAGAGACCCCCCCGAAATGAGACCCCCCTCCCTTTATTGCGACATCTGGAGTAATGTCTTCCAAGAATTATGGTGGAAATTGTGAAAGAGGGAGGAAGGGAAATGCGGACGGGTGCGAGGAGAATGAAGGGGAGAAGGTGAGCAGGAGCAGGGAGGAGGCCAACCGACAGAAGGAGAACGATGAGTGCGAAGGGGCGAAGGGGGACGAGAAGGAGGAAGGGGGGGAGAAGGAGAGAAGGAGAGGAGGAGGGAGGGGAGCACAAGGGGAACAGCAGGACAGCAGGAGGTGCAGGTTGGACGTGGGATGCAGCTCGCCAGGCATCGTTTCTGCATGGGTTTGGTGGGAAACAATCAAAGAAGCCAAGCAACTCGTCGAACTGCGTACCGTGCCGCCTTCTTCCAAGCCCCCCCTTGTTATTATTCCCCCCATTTTTTCCGATTACCTTTTCCCGACGTCGACCCTGAAGTTCGCGACCCCAGTGGACATACATATGGATGTTTCTGTAAGGCATGCTGATTTTTCTGCAGGGGGCCGTGACCCAGGTTTTTTTTTTTTACATGCGCACTGACACTGCGTCGTGTAACCGCTGATTGCACGATATTTTGTTGTATCTGTGTACACGGTATCTCCCCCTTTTTGGCAAGCCCCCCCACATCCAGCTCGACATATGCAACGCTACCGCGCTGTTTTTTTAGTGTGGTTGAGATGGTAAAGTAACGATATCCTAAGGCATCGGTAGAGCACGTCCCCGAAGGAAAGGACGTGGGGCGTCAACGAGCGCCGCGGGGGAAGTGTATTCCAACCGCTTTGCGACCGAGTCGACCAGGGTCGAAGTCCTGTGCGAAAACATGGCTGTCCTCTTCACAGTCCTCCTCCGCCGCCTCTGCCTAGGCCTCTTGGGGCGTCTTCGGCGCCTCTTGGGGCCTCTTGGGGACCTCTTGGGGGTATCTTGGGGGCCTCTTGGAGGCCTCGTGGTGCTTCCTGGGGACCTCCTGTGGGCCATCTGGGGAACTCTTGGGGCCATCTGGTGGACCTCTGGGGGCCATCTTGGGGGGCTTGTATGAGCGCTGCCCCTCCTCCTGGTGTGACTCGTTCGGGCTCCTCGTGGTGTGAGTCGTTGGAGGCCCGCGTCGTGGTGTGAGTCTTTCGGGCTCCTCGTGGTGTGAGTCGTTCGGGCGCCTCGTCCTGGTGCGAGTCGTTCGGGCCCCTCCTTGTGGTGTGAGTCGTTCGGGCTCTTCGTGGTGTGAGTTGTTCGGGCCCCTCGTCCTGGTGTGAGTCGTTCGGGCTCCTCGTGGGGCATTTTGGGGGCCTCTTGGAGCCTCTTGGGGCCTCTTGGGGGCTTATTGGGGGCCTCTTGGGGGCCTCTTGGGGGCCTCTTGGGGGCCTCTTGGGGCCTCTTGGTGCCTCTTGGGGGCCTCTTGGGGGCCTCTTGGGGGCCTCTTGGGGCCTCTTGGGGGCCTCTTGGGGGCCCTCTTGGGAGCCTCCTGGTGGCTTCTCGGGGCCATCTTGGGGCCTCCGGCGACCTCCTCAGAAGCGCAAATGAGCGCTGCCCCCTGAGAAGGACAAAATGAGCCCAAAACCGTCGTAAAATCAATGATTTTGCTATGAAGGAAGAGGAGCGCCTGAGCACCGCAGCCTGCTCTGCGACCGAGTCGACCATGCTCGAAGACCTGTGCAAAAACATGGTTGTCCTTTTCACAGTCCTCTTCCTCCGCCTCTGCCTCGTTTGATTCGGTTCAGTCGTGCCCCTGGGATCACGCTTTTCGAGGGCCGTGGTTCTTTGGCCGGTTCCTGCGAGCTTGCCTTCGGTGGGTCTTCCGATCTCGGCTTTGCTAGTGACTGCCTTTTTTCTGGTTCCTATCGGGTTTGGCAGTCGCGGGGGCCCCTGGGATGTCACCACTGCCGGTTTCAGGGAGTCGCGACAAGGGACGGAGATTCACAAGGAAGTGTGAGAGAGGCTTGGGTCCAGAAGAATTGTGCCATAATCGAATCGAAGGCGCTGCGATTCCCTGACGGTTTTCCGTAGCCATTATGGCCCAACACAAGTACGAGATAATATCCTCGGCCATTCCCCAGGAATCCCCCTGTTTGAGGGGGGACCGATCGGCGAGATTTCTCGCTGCGGCGCTGCCTGAGCGCCTGAGCACCGCAGCCCGCTTTGCGACCGAGTCGACCAGGGTCGAAGTCCTGTGCGAAAACATGGTTGTCCTCTTCACAGTTCTCCTCCTCCGCCTCTGCCTAGGCCTCTTGGGGCGTATTCGGCGCCTCTCGGGGCCTCTTGGGGACCTCTTGGGGGTATCTTGGGGGCCTCTTGGAGGCCTCGTGGTGCCTCCTGGGGACCTCTTGTGGGCCATCTGGGGAACTCTTGGGGCCATCTGGTGGACCTCTGGGGGCCATCTTGGGGGGCTTGTATGAGCGCTGCCCCTCCTCCTGGTGCGACTCGTTCGGGCTCCTCGTGGTGTGAGTCGTTGGAGGCCCGCGTCGTGGTGTGAGTCGTTCGGGCTCCTCGTGGTGCGAGTCGTTCGGGCGCCTCGTCCTGGTGCGAGTCGTTCGGGCCCCTCCTTGCGGCGTGAGTCGTTCGGGCTCTTCGTGGTGTGAGTCGTTCGGGCCCCTCGTCGTGGTGCGAGTCGTTCGGGCTCCTCGTGGGGCCTCTTGGGGGCCTCTTGGAGCCTCCTGGGGCCTCTTGGGGGCCTCTTGGGGGCCTCTTGGGGGCCTCTTGGGGGCCTCTTGGGGCCTCTTGGGGCCTCTTGGGAGCCTCTTGGGGGCGTCTTGGATGCCTCTTGGGGCCTCTTGGGGGCCTCTTGGGGGCCTATTGGAGGCCTCTTGGGAGCCTCCTGGGGGCCTCTCGGGGCCATCTTGGGGCCTCCGGCGACCTCCTCAGAAGCGCAAATGAGCGCTGCCCCCTGAGAGGGACAAAATGAGCCCAAAACCGTCGTAAAATCAATGATTTTGCTATGAAGGAAGAGGAGCGCCTGAGCACCGCAGCCTGCTCTGCGACCGAGTCGACCAGGCTCGAAGACCTGTGCGAAAACATGGCTGTCCTCTTCACAGTCCTGTTCCTCCGCCTCTGCCTCGTCTGATTCGGTTCAGTCGCGCCCCTGGGATCACGTTTTTCGAGGGCCGTGGTTCTTTGGCCGGTTCCTGCGAGCTTGCCTTCGGTGGTTCCTCCGAGCTCGGCTTTGCTAGTGACTGCCTTTTTTCTGGTTCCTCTCGGGTTTGGCAGTCGCGGGGGCTCCTGGGATGTCACTACTGCTGGTTTCAGGAAGTCGTGACAAGGGACGGAGGTTCACAAGGAAGTGTGAGAGAGGCTTGGGTCCAGAAGAATTGTGCCATAATCGAATGGAAGGCACTGCGATTCCCCGACGGTTTTCCGTCGCCATTATGGCCCAACACAAGTACGAGATAATATTCTCGGCCATTCCCCAGGAATCCCCCTGTTTGAGGGCGGGCCGATCGGCGAGATTTTTCGCTGCGGCGCTGCCTGAGCGCCTGAGCACCGCAGCCCGCTTTAGCCGACCAGGCTCGAACTCTTGTGCGAAAACATGGCCGTCCTCTTTACAGTCCTCCTCTTCCGCCTCTGCATAGGCCTCTTGGGGCGTATTGGGCGCCTCTTGGGGCATCTTGGGGACCTCTTGGGGGTATTTTGGGGGCCTCTTGGAGGCCTCGCGGTGCCTCCTGGGAACCTCTTGTGGGCCATCTGGGGAACTCTTGGGGCCATCTGGTGGACCTCTGGGGGCCATCTTGGGGGGCTTGCATGAGCGCTGCCCCTCCTCCTGGTGTGACTCGTTCGGGCCCCTCGTGGTGTGAGTCGTTCGAGGCCCGCGTCGTGGTGTGAGTCGTTCGGGCGCCTCGTCCTGGTGTGAGTCGTTCGGGCTCTTCGTGGTGTGAGTCGTTCGGGCCCCTCGTCCTGCTGTGAGTCGTTCGGGCTCCTCGTGGGGCCTCCTGGGGGCCTCTTGGAGTCTCCTGGGGCCTCTTGGGGGCCTATTGGGGGCCTCTTGGGGCTTCTTAGGGTTTCTTGGGGGCCTCTTGGGGGCCTCTTGGGGGCCTCTTGGGGCCTCTTGGGGGCCTCTTGGGGGCCTCTTGGATGCCTCTTGGGAGCCTCCTGGGGGCCTCTTGGGGCCATCTTGGGGCCTCTGGCGACCTCCTCAGAAGCGCAAATGAGCGCTGCCCCCTGAGAAGGACAAAATGAGCCCAAAACCTTCGTAAAATCAATGGTTTTGCTATGAAGGAAGAGGAGCGCCTGAGCACCGCAGCCTGCTCTGCGACCGAGTCGACCAGGCTCGAAGACCTGTGCGAAAACATGGTTGTCCTCTTCACGGCCCTCTTCCTCCGCCTCTGCCTCGTTTGATTCGGTTCAGTCGTGCCCCTGGGATCACGCTTTTCGGGGGCCGTGGTTCCTTGGCCGGTTCCTGTGAGCTTCCCTCCGGTGGTTCCTCCGATCTCGGCTTTGCTAGTGACTGCCTTTTTTATGGTTCTTATCGGGTTTGGCAGTCGCGGGGGCCCCTGGGATGTCACTACTGCTGGTTTCAGGGAGTTGCGACAAGGGACGGAGATTCACAAGGAAGTGTGAGAGAGGCTTGGGCCCAGAAGAACTGCGCCATAATCGAATGGAGGGCATTGCGATTCCTTGACGGTTTTCCGTAGCCATTATGGCCCAACACAAGTAGGAGATAATATTCTCGGCCATTCCCCAGGAATCTCCCTGTTTGAGGGGGGGCCGATCGGCGAGATTTCTCGCTGCGGCGCTGCCTGAGCGCCTGAGCACCGCAGCCCGCTTTGCGACCGAGTCGACCAGGTTCGAAGTCCTGTGCGAAAACATGGCTGTCTTGTTCGCAGTCCTCCTCCTCCGCCTCTGCCTAGGCCTCTTGGGGCGTCTTCGGCGCCTCTTGGGGCCTCTTGAGGACCTCTTGGGGGTATCTTGGGGGCCTCTTGGAGGCCTCGTGGTGCCTCCTGGGGACCTCTTGTGGGCCATCTGGGGAACTCTTGGGGCCATCTGGTGGGCCTCTGGAAGCCATCTTGGGGGGCTTGTACGAGCGCTGCCCCTCCTCCTGGTGTGACTCGTTCGGGCCCCTCGTGGTGTGAATCGTTGGAGGCCCGCGTCGTGGTGTGAGTCGTTCGGGCTCCTCGTGGTGCGAGTCGTTCGGGCGCCTCGTCCTGGTGCGAGTCGTTCGGGCCCTTCCTTGTGGTGTGAGTCGTTCGGGCTCTTCGTGGTGTGAGTCGTTCGGGCCCCTCGTCCTGGTGCGAGTCGTTCGGGCTCCTCGCGGGGCCTCTTGGGGGCTTCTCGGAGCCTCTGGGGGCCTCTTGGGGGCCTCCTGGGGGCCTCTTGGGGACCTCTTGGAGGCCTCTTGGGGCCTCTTGGGGGCCTCTTGGGGGCCTCTTGGGGCCTCTTGGGGGCCTCTTGGGGGCCTCTTGGAGGCCTCTTGGGAGCCTCCTGGGGGCCTCTTGGGGCCATCTTGGGGCCTCTGGCGACCTCCTCAGAAGCGCAAATGAGCGCTGCCCCCTGAGAAGGACAAAATGAGCCCAAAACCTCCGTAAAATTCATGGTTTTGCTATGAAGGAAGAGGAGCGCCTGAGCACCGCAGCCTGCTCTGCGACCGAGTCGACCAGGCTCGAAGACCTGTGCGAAAGCATGGTTGTCCTCTTCACAGTCCTCTTCCTCCGCCTCTGCCTCGTTTGATTCGGTTCAGTCGCGCCCCTGGGATCGCGCTTTTCGGGGGCCGTGGTTCCTTGGCCGGTCCCTGCGAGCTTCCCTTCGGTGGTTCCTCCGATCTCGGCTTTGCTAGTGGCTGCCTTTTTTCTGGTTCCTATCGGGTTTGGCAGTCGCGGGGGCCCCTGGGATGTCACTACTGCTGGTTTCAGGGAGTCGTGACAAGGGACGGAGGTTCACAAGGAAGTGTGAGAGAGGCTTGGGCCCAGAAGAACTGTGCCATAATCGAATGGAAGGCATTGCGATTCCCTGACGGCTTTCCGTAGCCATTATGGCCCAACACAAGTAGGAGATACTATTCTCGGCCATTCCCCAGGAATCTCCCTGTTTGAGGGGGGGGGCGATCGGCGAGATTTCTCGCTGCGGCGCTGCCTGAGCGCCTGAGCACCGCAGCCCGCTTTGCGACCGAGTCGACCAGGGTCGAAGTCCTGTGCGAAAACATGGTTGTCCTCTTCGCAGTCCTCCTCCTCCGCCTCTGCCTAGGCCTCTTGGGGCGTATTCGGCGCCTCTTGGAGGCCTCGCGGTGCCTCCTGGGGACCTCTTGTGGGCCACCTGGGGAACTTTTGGGGCCATCTGGTGGACCTATGGGGGCCATCTTGGGGTGCTTGTATGAGCGCTGCCCCTCCTCCAGGTGCGACTCGTTCGGGCTCCTCGTGGCGTGAGTCGTTCGAGGCCCGCGTCGTGGTGTGAGTCGTTCGGGCGCCTCGTCCTGGTGTGAGTCGTTCGGGCCCCTCCTTGTGGTGTGAGTCGTTCGGGCTCTTCGTGGTGTGAGTCGTTCGGGCCCCTCGTCCTGGTGTGAGTCGTTCGGGCTCCTCGTGGGGCCTCTTGGGGGCCTCTTGGAGCCTCTTGGGGGCCTCTTGGGGGCCTCCTGGGGGCCTCCCGGGGGCCTCTTGGGGGCCTCTTGGGGCCTCTTGGGGGCCTCTTGGGGGGCCTCTTGGATGCCTTTTGGGGGCCTCTTGGGGGGCATTTTGGAGGCCTCTTGGGAGCCTCCGGGGGGCCCCTCGGGTCTTGGGCGCCTCTTGGAGCGTCTTGGTGGCCTGTTGGGGCCATTTTGGGGGCGATCGATCACAGATGGGGCGGGCATTTCTGTCAGTACCCCCGTCGGGGCCACGATCCTCGTGAGGGGTGTCGAATTTTAGCTCTCCCAGGGATAGACAAAGGACCCTCTGACGATCCGCGGAAGGCCCCCTCCAGGTCCAGGGGGGGGTAGGGGGAGGGGTGAACCCTTCGCCGAAGGGGAAAAAAGAGGGGTTGAGAACAGAGCGGACTCCCTAAACCACTCACGCTCAAAGGGCTGGTGGGATTTCGTTTTTCGGGGTTTCAGTGCGCACTTGTCCTGCGGAGCTCCAGTGTCACAGAAGATGCCTCTGTAGCTTCCTCGTCGTCGAGACGCTTCGATGCCTCTGTAGTTTCCTCGTAGCCTCCTTTCCATGCCTCTGTAGCTTCCAGGCGCTCCTGCGTCGCCGAGTTTCTTTTTGCAGCGCCCTTGTCGTGTCGCGGGGTGCGTTTGCGCCACTTCGGCGTTGCTGCGCCTTGAGACGTGTCTCTGCAGCTTCTTCGTCTCATCGGGGACTCCAGCGTCACCGAATTTGTTCCTGCATTGTCCTTGTCGTTCCAGGTCGCGCGTACGCGCGCAGAATGTTTCTCTGCAGCGCCCTCGTCGCATCAGGATCTCCAGCGTCGCAAAATGCATCCTTGTAGCGCCTCTTCTTCCAGGGCGGCGTGGTCCTGATTCGCCGCGGACGATTCGCCGCGGACGGTTCCATTCGATTCCGCGGACGATCGTGCGCATGTAGTTTGCCACGCGCCTGCGCGCGCGCGGAGAGGGCCTGGGCGCCCTGTCGCCTGCGGGCGACCGCGCGGGTTAGCCCCCGCAAAAGCCAAAAAGGGCGTGTCCACACGCTGGGTAAAGCCTAAAAGGGCTTTCGTCTGCCTGATCCTTGCCTCCCGCTTTCCTCTTTCTTCCTTCATCGAAGTCAGAACCCCCGCCCCCATATGACGCCCCCCGCTGGCCTGGGAGGTCTACTCAGGTCGCGGGGGGGGATAGGGGGGGGTCGTTGCCACGGCTGGTGCCTCGTTTTCATGACGGGGAGGGGGGGGTGCACCGTTCCCTCGGATGGGCACATCCCCCCCTCCAAGGGCCTCCGAGCCCTCCCTCTCCGTCCTTTTCTTCTCCCTTATCCTTCCCCCCCCCTCGCGGTTTTCGAAGCCTTTGGCGTCTCCGCCCACCACCCTTGGGAGTATCCTAATGGCCTCCGGCCCACCCCGCCACCGTGCCGTGCCGGTGGACAAGAGGCGCATGGGGTAGACGAGATGGTTAAAGGGGGAGCCAGTGGCTTCAATCGGGCGTTTTGGAGCGCACGCGCGTAGCAGGGTTCTGCAGGGTTTCCTTGGGGGTTGTCTGTTTGTCAGTGTATAGAAAAGGGGAAATGCTGTCGAATTTTAAACGCATGGTTCTCTCTTGTTGTATATGTCTGGGTTCTTTTGGGGGTTTTCTGTGGTTCTCGTGAATTTTCTGCGAGTCGTTCGGGGGGGGTTCTGTGAGTCGTTCGGGCCGCTCGTTTCCTGGTTTTTTTTTTTGGTGAGTCGTTCGAGCCGTTTGTTCGCTTGTGCATGCTTCTGGCGGTTTTCTGCGAGTCGTTCGGGCTGCTCGTCCTGGTGTGAGTCGTTCGGGCCCCTCCTTGTGTGTGAGTCGTTCGGGCGCCTCGTGGTGTGAAAAGTTCGGGCCCCTCGTCCTGGCGTGAGTCGTTCGGGCCCGTCCTTGTGTGCGAGTCGTTCGGGCTCTTCGTGGTGTGAGTCGTTCGGGCTCCTCGTGGTGTGAGTCGTTCGGGGCCCTCGTCCTGGTGTGAGTCGTTCGGGCCCCTCCTTGTGTGTGAGTCGTTCGGGCTCCTCGTGGTGTGAGTCGTTCGGCCCCTCGTCCTGTGAGTCGTTCGGGCCCCTCGTCCGTTCGTTTTCGTGAGTCGTTCGGGTCCTTGTGTGTGGTCGTGTCGAGTCGCGTGGTCGGTGTGAGTCGGTTCGGGCCCCTTCTTGTGTGTGAGTCGTTCGGCTCCTCGTGGTGTGAGTCGTTCGGCTCTCGTCCTGGTGTGAGTCGTTCGGGCCCCTCGTGGTGTGAGTCGTTCGGGCTCTTCGTGGTGTGAGTCGTTCGGGCCCGTCCTGGTGTGAGTCGTTCGGGCCCCTCGTGGTGTGAGTCGTTCGGGCCTCTCGTCCTGGTGTGAGTCGTTCGGCCCCTCTCTTGAGTGTGAGTCGTTCGGGCTCCTCGTGGTGTGAGTCGTTCGGGGCCCTCGTCGTGGTGTGAGTCGTTCGGGCTCCTCGTGGTGTGAGTCGTTCGGGCTCCCTCCTCTGGTGTGAGTCGTTCGGGCCCCTCCTGTGTGTGAGGTCGTTCGGGCTCCTCGTGGTGTGAGTCGTTCGGGGCCCTCGTCCTGGTGTGAGTCGTTCGGGCCCCTCCTTGTGTGTGAGTCGTTCGGGCTCCTCGTGGTGTGAGTCGTTCGGGCCCCTCGTCCTGGTGTGAGTCGTTCGGGCCCCTCCTTGTGTGTGAGTCGTTCGGGCTCCTCGTGGTGTGAGTCGTTCGGGCCCCTCGTCCTGGTGTGCGTCGTTCGGGCTCCTCCTTGTGTGTGAGTCGTTCGGGCTCCTCGTGGTGAGAGTCGTTCGGGCCCCTCGTCCTGGTGTGAATCGTTCGAACCCCTCCTTGTGTGTGAGTCGTTCGGGCTCCTCGTGGTGTGGGTCGTTCGGGCCCCTCGTCCTGGTGTGAGTCGGTCGGGCCCCTCCTTGTGGGTGGGTCGTTCGAGCTCCTCGTGGTGTGAGTCGTTCGGGCCCCTCGTCCTGGTGCGATTCCTTCGGGCCCCTCCTTGTGTGTGAGTCGTTCGGGCTCCTCGTGGTGTGAGTCGTTCGGGCGCCTCGTCCTGGTGTGAGTCGGTCGGGTCCTTCCTTGAGCGTGAGTCGTTTTGCTCTTCGTGGTGTGAGTCGTTCGGGCCCCTCGTCCTGGTGTGGGTCGTTCGGGTTCTTCCTTGAGTGTGAGTCGTTCGGGCTCCTCGTGGTGTGCGTCGTTCGGGCCCCTCGTCCTGGTGTGAGTCGTTCGGGTTCCCCCTTGTGTGTGAGTCGTTCGGGCCCCTCGTGGTGTGAGTCGTTCGGGCCCCTCGTCCTTGTGTGAGTCTTTCGGGCCCCTCCTTGTGTGTGAGTCTTTCGGGCTCCTCGAGGTGTGAGTCGTTCGGGCGCCTCGTCCTGGTGTGATTCGTTCGGGCCCCTCCTTGAGTGTGAGTCTTTCGGGTTCCTCGAGGTGTGAGTCGTTCGGGCCCCTCGTCCTGGTGTGATTCCGTCGGGCCCCTCCTTGTGTGTGAGTCGTTCGGGCTCCTCGTGGTGTGAGTCGTTCGAGCCCCTCGTCCTGGTGTGAGTCGTTCGGGCCCCTCCTTGAGTGTGAGTCGTTCGGGTTCCTCGTGGTGTGAGTCGTTCGGGCCCCTTCTCGTGGTGTGAGTTGTTCGGGCCCCTCATCCTGGTGTGAGTCGTTCGGGCCCCTCCTCCTGGTGTGACTCGTTCGGGCTCCTCGTGGTGTGAGTCGTTCGGGGCCCGCGTCGTGGTGTGAGTCGTTCGGGCCCTCGTGGTGTGTCGTTCGGGCCCCTCGTCCTGGTGTGAGTCGTTCGGGCCCCTCCTTGTGTGTGAGTCGTTCGGGCTCCTAGTGGTGTGAGTCGTTCGTCGTCCTGGTGTGAGTCGTTCGGGCCTCCTTGTGTGTGAGTCGTTCGGGCTCCTCGTGGTGTGAGTCGTTCGGGCCCCTCGTCCTGGTGTGAGTCGTTCGGGCCCCTCCTTGTGTGTGAGTCGTTCGGGCGTCGTCCTGGTGTGAGTCGTTCGGGCCCCTCCTTGTGTGTGAGTCGTTCGGGCTCTCGTGGTGTGAGTCGTTCGGGCCCCTCGTCCTGGTGTGAGTCGTTCGGGCCCCTCCTTGTGTGTGAGGCGTTCGGGCTCCTCGTGGTGTGAGTCGTTCGGGCCCCTCGTCCTGGTGTGAGTCCGTCGGGCCCCTCCTTGTGTGTGAGTCGTTCGGGCTCCTCGTGGTGTGAGTCGTTCGGGCCCCTCGTCCTGGTGTGAGTCGTTCGGGCCCCTCCTTGTGTGTGAGTCGTTCGGGCTCCTCGTGGTGTGAGTCGTTCGGGCCCCTCGTCCTGGTGTGAGTCGTTCGGTCCTTGTGTGTAGTCGTTCGGGCTCCTCGTGGTGTGAAAAGTTCGGGCCCCTCGGCCTGGTGTGAGTCGTTCGGGCCCCTCCTTGTGTGTGAGTCGTTCGGGCTCCTCGTGGTGTGAGTCGTTCGGGCCCCTCGTCCTGGTGCGAGTCGTTCGGGCGCCTCCCTGCGTGTGAGTCGTTCGGGTTCCTCGTGGTGTGAGTCGTTCGGGCCCCTCGTCCTGGTTTGAGTCGCTCGGGCCCCTCCTGGTGTGTGAGTCGTTCGGGCTCCTCGTGGTGTGAGTCGTTCGGGCCCCTCGTCCTGGTGTGAGTCGTTCGGGCGCCTCCTTGCGTGTGAGTCGTGAGAGCGCTGTACCAGCGCACCTTTAACGTCGCTCTAATGGCAAAGTCTGGTAACCCCGCTAGTGAGCCCCATGCGTCTTGGGAGTCGTGACAAGGGACTCGGGTTCACAAGGGAGTTTGACAAAGGCTAGGGTCCAGAAGGGCTTTGCCATCAGGGGGTCGAAAGGGGTTACGATTCCCTAGCGATTTGCCGTAACCATTGTGGCCCAAGCCAAGTTGGCCCAAGCCATTCTCGGCCATTCCCCAGCAACCTCCCTGTGGCTTACTGTTAGCTGCGCCTACCATTTGTGCAGTGAGCTTCGCTCCGCACGGACGCTCTTCGTTCCAACACCTGAGGGCGTTCGGCAGATCCCACGCGGATGCCACTCGTGGACTTGCGTGAGGTTCCCGCTCCCTTGCCTCTGGCGGTGCGGCAATTGCAGGGGATGCTGATGGAAACGATGCCTACGGCCGGAGACGGCGCGTGCGCAATCCATTCTGTGTGGGGCGAGTGGGAGTGGGGTGAGCTGTTCAAGCGCGACGCTCGCTCGTTCCTCCGCGAAGCATTCGGTCCCACCGCTGAAATCTTCAAATCGAGGCTGTCGTCCGAGGAGCTGCTGGGCGACGTGGAATGGGCGCTCTGGGATTTGATCCAACCCTTTGCGAAGCAGTCGGACCCCTTCGGCGCTCCGCCGCACGCGGGAGACAACGAAGGTCAGCACGTGTGGCACTGCCTTCTGGAATCCTATTTCGACGTTGCTCAGCGCTGCGTTGAGGCATGTCGGGAAGAACTGCACAAGTTCGAATTGTACAGGGAGCGCAAGACAAAGATGATGCAAGAGTTCGGTTTTCTCTGCGTCGAAGATTTCCAGGATGTCTTCATAATGCCTCTGATGCGATCCCTGGGGTTGTTGGATAAGTACACGGCAGAAGCATCTGATGAGTTTTCTGGAGGACGCCGCCTGAGCAAGTACGAGGAGCTGTTCGCGGGAACCGCTGGCGCTCGAGAGTGGCACAGAAGTGTCGTTGAAGATGCGTGCCTCCAGAACTCATTCGATTTGTTTGTTTAGCAAGATCCACGACGTGGTCGACGGCCTCGATTTCGACGGCGGCGTCGACCTCGAACCTATAACGGCTTTCGCAGAGTCTGTGGACAAGGCCAGGGAGTGCAACTACCAATCTGCCGGGCTGCCCGCAAACTTCTTCAATGCCGTCTACCCCGCCTACCTGGAAGCCATGACTACGCGCGCAGATTACTATCTCAGCGACATCGAACTGCTTGCGCTGGCGCGTTGCAAGAGGCAGAATGTAGTCATATTCGTGCACTGCTCTGCGACGCGCGAGTTGACGTACGCGCGTTCGCACGTCGGAGACCCGAGCCTTCCAGTGGTCGCCACGCCCCTTCGAGATGACGGCGGACAGGGTACCGTCCGAACACACTTCGAGCGGCTGCGAGTTTGCCCGCAGGAGCAGTTGCCTGGGCGGGGGAGAATCCCGGGCGGCGATCGGTCCACTGATGATGATGGGCACAGAGAGGCGAAGCGCCCGAAAACCCAGGGTGAAAGAGCCCCGGCACGCCCCCCTGCCGAAGAGAGAAGCCGCGGAGACGGGAACGATGGAGCGGCGGGGCAGGCGACGCGGCAGGAGGATGGGAGTGCCCTGGCAAAGCGAGCAAGGACAGACGAGGAAGTCGAACGAGAGAAGCAGGGCCAGAGCAACGAGCGCGCTCCGCCGCCGCCGCCGCCGCCCGAGGCGCGCTCTGGACGGCGCGCGCCCGGCGGAAAGTCTGGATTGCATCTGAAGGAGGCTTTCGAAATGCATAGTGGATGCGACGCCGGTTGCGACGACCACGTCAAGGCGGCGGAGAGCCAGGGCGCCGCAACGGCAATGCCGGGTGTCGCGGCGACAGAAGGAGGTCAGTGCGTCACGGACGTGCTCGATTTCTTGGGGTTCCAGTTCCCAGGCAATGCAGGAACGCCGGCTGTGGGGGCAACTGACAGAGACAAAGGCATCGCGTCGGAGTCAAGCGAAGGCGCCAGCGAGGAATCTGAAAGCGAAGGGGACGACGGCGTGGAGGAGCAATATTTTGCAGTTCGCGCCAACGCGGGGCAGGTCCGTGGAGCGCCCGTGGAATGGACGCGATTGATGGCCGCTGCCGAGAACTCCGCAAACTCATGCGAGAACGGCCCACGCTGCCGCTGACAGCTGGCGGCGCAGCCTTGACAGCTCCCGACTTGGAAACTGGAGCGAAGTTGCCTTTGTACTCGTGTCCTTTCCAGAACAACCAGAGCGGGCCTTGCCGTTTCCACACAAGTGACCGGGCAGCCTTCTTGCACCATATTGCCGGGGGCGCCAGGGATCGCACGCATGCCAGTGTGATAAGTAAGATCTGCAACAGCGATATTCGCTGGATGACGAACTTGGACTACGTGCACGGGGCCATGGCCGTTGCCGAGCGGGAGCGGTGGCCAACGTTGGGGCTGTCGACAACTCGGCGATCCCTGAACTGCTCGCGCTCCGGTACAACGACGAGACGACGAGATGTCTGGCCTGCTTCATATGCGGCCAACTTCGCACGACGTGCGCGGGGTGCCCGCCAGTTGACCTGGAGTCGAGTTCCATCTCCCTCGCGTCTGGCAACGTCGAGATAAGATATTGGAATGAGGCGGCTTTCCAGGACGTTGAAAAGAACTTCCCTGGGACGCTGCTCAACAACTGCGGGTTCGATCTATGGCAGAAGCGATACGTGGATCGGGACCTCGAGACAAGCAAGGCGTACCCGTGGAGAGGACAAAAGGTGTTAAGTGAACCGTTGGGCACCTGCGTTGAATACCAGGAGCGCCACGTGTCGCGGTGGGCCGTCCAGTTCAGCTCCGAAGGCAGATCAGGGAAGTAATTCGGGTGCACTGAGGACGTCCGATGCCTCGCGTGTCCCGACAGACATTCGGACGATTGGGAAACGCCGCCGTTCTGCAGGAAACTCTGCCCGCAGTGCGAGGTGCCAGTTTGCCGCGACTGCACGGGGAAATAAAGGGATCACGAGGCGGCATCCTCGTTCCTCGACGGCGGGACCATCCCTATGAGCATAGCGAACGACCATTACCACGGCCACGTGAGTCGATACATTGTGGAGAACGACGTCACGTGGCTGGAGTGCGCGGCGTGCTGCACCGTGTGGAGTACGATGTTGGTCTATTACCTGGAGGCCCCGTACGGCAACCTGATCGACGTCCCGCTCGGCAAGCCGGAAGCCAGAACGCAGGCGAAGGTCAGGCCCCCGGATACCAGGACACAGATAAACCAGGACACGGAAAACCAAGGAAACGACATCTTTTCCTGCAGTGTCACGTTTTTCAGCACCCGTGCATGTTTTGCTTGCTGCACTGCAGGATTCGGGTTTGTGTCCGGGTTTAGAGGGGTCTCGCAGGCTTTTCAGGCCTGTGTCCGGGTTTATTCTGGAAATGCAGCAGTGCAGTATTTCGTTCGCGCCGCCGTTTGGAAAATTTGGTTTCGAGGGATGTTGGGTGTCCGGGTCTAGCGTGTCCGGGTCTACGGGGCCCTGACACGGGCAATCTCTTCAGCTTCTCCATGCCGTGGGACGACATCGAGAGATGTTGTCGCGAAGCCTCTCAGCACGCCGAAGAGATCCACGGGGGCCGACTGAGGTTGCTGCAGGATGCTCTCGGTGTGCCACATTCGGAGGAAACGTTGGCGATGCTGGTGAACGTCGTGCGCATCAAAGGGGGCAGCAAAGACTTGGCGCAGCACCTGAAAGGGCTCACGTTGCGCAGTCCTGCAATGCAGAAGTTGATCGAGATCATGCGCGACAGCGGCTACCCAGGCTATGGCAACAACGGCCTGAACTCATTCGACAGAGTGGCAGCCCGCCTCCACGAAAGGTATTCTCAGAAATACGCACATAAATACGGGGAGGCGAAGTTCATCCCGCAGGCAGTGCAGGATGCGGTACAACAGCTAGACGGGGCCAAAGACTCCATCGTTCAGGACAAAGTGGCGACGCCTCCAGAGGCGGCAAAACCGGTAGAGGACTTCGTCTCCGCGTTGAGCCCGTCCAATATCGTCGCTGAGCGGAGCACCAGAGCCCAGTCGAACATCTCGGAGAATTACAAGTCTGTGTTTGCAAGGTTCGGCGATGTCAACATCCAGAGCGGGACGGACCTGACCAACCAGCATACCGCCTGGTACCTGGGCATGGCGTTTCCTTTCACGCTGCCTCGTGCTGTTGGCGGATACGACGTCCCGAACCAACCTCGTTGGCGTCGACCAGAGACGAGGGATCTCCCAACTCCTCGTGGGTTTCTGCACAGTTGGCTCGAACCGTCAGTGGGCGTAGCCCAGCGGAAACTACCGAACGCGCATTTTGCGATGGGGCCAGCGACCGCGGTGAGGTTGTTTGACCTCACGCGCGGCTTGCCGCAGAGGATAGAGGGCCAGTTCCGACGCACTTGGGGCTTCGCGCCGGCCTTGTGGAATCTATATTTTCGTGAGCGCGTCAATCTCGGAGCAAGCCTGAGCATCAAGCGAGGGGAACGGCTGCAAGGCCAAAGCGCCGAGAGCGTGGAGACCGACGCTGCCATAGCCGCTGCGGGTTTACTGCAGAAGCTCGAGAAGGGTTACTACACGTTACCCGATGGCAGACGCCGCAAGATCAACAATGATGCCAGTAAGCTGATGTTTGCAGTCGGCCTCGGCAACCTGCAGCGGCGGCTCTCGGCTGACTTCCGCTTTCGATGCCGCGCCATTCCGGGCACGCAGGAGATTCGGACGAAGATTGGGCACCTGGGGATCTGGGCGTGCGTCAACTACGGGAATGGCATATTCTGTGCCATTTCCCCGGGAGAGCGGCACAATTATCTAGCGCTCAGGCTCAGCAGGTACCGCCAGGACGATCCTTTCGTTGCAGGCGAGAGCAGGAGGCAGAAGTGGGCAAAGAGCGATTCGCCGAGCCTGGAGCCGTCGCCAGAGGACGCTTTTGAGGTCAACATTCCTGGATATGACACGCGGCGTTTGTTCCTCGCGGAAGATCCCTTGCCCGCCTCCAACGCATTCTTCGTGCAGATCCGCACGGTTTTGGCGACGATGTTCGGAGTGCGCATGTGCCGTCGCTGTCCGCAGTGCTCCGAATCTGCATCGCCGTGCCAGGACGCCCTCGGCAGCAACGCGGAAGCCATGGGAGGCATTGCCGGGCGCGTGGGCGCTTTGTTCGGCGCCGTGGAGGCGCAGAAAACGACGGGGGGGCTGCGCTACCATTTTTTCACGTTCGCACAGCGCCTGCACCAGTTCGCCACGCTGAAGGAGATCGCCCAGAAAATCGATGAAGGTCTCGTGAATGCGGCGGAGCTGAAACATTTCCTCGGGCAAATCTGCCGCGAGAGGTATCCCGACGTGGGACAATTCGCTAGAGAGAGGATTTCGCTGGAGCAGAACTTCCCGACGTACTCGGAGTCGTCCGAATGTTCTGGTTCGCCAGCATGGGGGGATTTCAGATTGGGCCGACTGCCTCGGTTCTTGTATGATGACGCGAGAGCCGCGCTGGGCTCGCCCGCGCAGGGAACTCCAGGGGAAGCTCAGGAGCTCGGCCTGAACAGCGACGGCGCAACTTTCAAGGGGAGGTTCAACGGCGCTCTACAGTATTTCATGCGTCGGTGCCAACACCACATACATCGACTGGTCATGGATTCGAAGACCAAGCAGGAGAAGCGCACGGTGCCCAACGCGTGCGCCTCCAAGAAGAACAAGAGAGAGTGCAAGCACGAGGCGCCGTGGACCAACAGAGTATCCCCCGAGTGAATGCCGGCGCCGCTGCTGGTTTGCAAGGGCATCGCCAACAAGTTCACGCTCCGTACGAGCGGCGTCCGAAATTGGCTGGGGCAAACTCTCGGCCTGCGCAATGAGGAGTGGCTGAACGGGTGCATGCCAGGCCTCTGCGTCGCTTTTGCAGGGAGCAACAGTGACGTGACACCCAATGACCGATTGCCGATCATCGAACAAACGCATGAGACTTGCTGCGCGAAGAAACGCTGCATCATGAAGAAGCAGAGTCTGGGGAGAGCCACTCGAGCAACTCAGCGCACGCAGGTAGTGACGAATGGATATTTCGGGGGATCCATTGGCAAGCGACAGCCCGCGGGCACGTTGGAGACCAAGAAATGCGTGGACAAGCTGTTTACCTTGAGGGCGAAGATACAGGGCAGGGGCAAAGCGGCGCAGCTCAGAGCAAGCAGCGGGAGGCTGATAACGGAACTCGAGATGAACAGCACGTACCGCGGCGCCGTGGAAGTCTGCAACCTGTGCTGCAATCTGGACCTGAGGGACGTTCTGAAGGCAGAGCGCATCCGAACGTTTGGCTCGCAGGCGATCGATGGGCGGTCGTGGATGAACAGGTTGGAGACATCCCAGAATTCGTCGCAGATGAAGGACACCAGCGTGACGACGTACGTCCTGCCGGCTCGCAAACCGAACATGCGGACGGACCGGTCGAGAGTAAACGACTTCGACGCCTACGCATATCGTCCCTTGGAGCACCCTTGGAAGTTGTTGTCCGCGTACGAGTCCGCGTCCCAGTGGAGGTGCGAACCACTACTGGTTCCGACGCACTACTTGAACCGCAACCAGCCAGCGCGAACTGCGTGGACAAAAGGATCGGGGGGGCGCAAGACCCGGGTTTGCCAGGACTCGGGTTCGGCATCGTTTTTTGACGACCGCGACTCGGATTTTGACGAGGAGGAGTTTTGTGGGATGTCTGCAGCGGGAGGCCTCGTCAAAATGCAGGCTCGGCCTCGTGATTTTTTTGACGACCTCGTCGGGGATTTCCGAGCCCCCCGTACCCGGGTCTTACGTCTCCCCGAAAGGAGGTGAACAATTAATCAGGAGCAATCAGTACAAGGATGGGGAAGTCGCCGCGAAGCCTGGGGAGCATTATATAGCAGTGAGACCCGAGACCGATGAGTATTTCGTTTTCCCGCATGACGCAGGCGTTTTCTGCCACTCATGGGCTCTGGTCAGGAAGGGGAGGCTGGACGCGGTGGTCATCGAAGGCTTGCCGATGCCCAGCGTAAACAAAAGTTCTACCTATAACGCTCAGTATTGCAGCCTATTTCTCCGCCCCTGGACGCTCTATGGAGGAGACGTGTCTGTGCCTCACGTGAGTATGTTGGGGATGGAGTCAGCGGTACCGCGGCATTGGCAGGAGGCCCAGCACCAGTCGCCCCAAGTTCGAGCTTCGTGTAGACTGACAAAGAAGACATCGACAACACGGACGACATCGGCGCTGGACAGCGTATCCTGGAAGAGCGCTTGGAACGAGTACGTGCGCGGGAACGTGGTCAGCCAAGCGGCGGCGAAATTCATCCAGAGTTTCCTGTTGAATACGATGGAGTCGTCGGGCAAGGCGGCAGATGATCAGAGCGAGGCAGACGCGTCGGAGGAAGAGCAAGATATGCCTCCACTGAAGCTCCCTGGCGGAAAATTTCAACAACTGCTCCAATCGGCTAAAGAAGAAGACAGCCTCGGCGAGAAGTGGACCGCCTCGGCGAAAGCGAAGGTGCAAGCTTCGGAGAACAGCTGAGCGAAGAAAAGTGTCCGACTTCACGAGTATGAACAAAGTCATCGCATCAGAGAGCGAGTGTGGAAGACGGAACCATCGGGCGTCGAGGCTGGCGACCGAGGATGCCCGGGAAACATCTTCGAGGATGCTTACCAGGACCACTTAGCAGCTTTAACCGCAGGTGCCACGAGCAAGAAGGCGCACGATGCTCCTTTCGACGAGAAGCGAGATGCTGCGGCTTCGTTCAACCCTACAGGAAATGGCTTCACCAGCATTGACAAAGCGTTGGCTTCCATCTTGGCGAGCTCGAATATCCCGAACGAGAAACAGCGCCAGTTTCTTGAGCACTTCGCTCGACGTTTGAAGATTGAGTGGCTGGAGAAGCAACAGGGCAACGTGAACCAGAATTCCGGGGAGCCTCTGCTGGACGTAGTGCACGGATTTCCGGGCACCGGGAAAAGTGCTGTCATCGGCTGGATGCGGTATTTAACGGAAGAAGGTCTCGGTTGGGAGCACGGCGTTCAGTTCGTTTGCTTGGCGTTTCAAAATGCCATGGCGGCGCAGATCAACGGCCACACGGTGCACCACTGGAGCGGCATTCCGGCGCGGAACGACGACGGGAATGCCACGGGCGACAGGCACAAGCAGCCCATGAAGCGCGGGGCCCTGCGCGTGATCATCATCGACGAGGTCCCGAGGGCACCGAACGAGTCACTCCATGGAGTGCATCGTTCGTTGCCCTCCTCGTGGTGTGAGTCGTTCGGGCTCCTCGTGGTGTGAGTCGTTGGGGCCCCTCCTCCTAGTGTGAGTCGTTCGGGCTCCTCGTTGTGTGAGTCGTTCGGGCCCCTCGTCCTGGTGTGAGGCGTTCGGGCTCCTCGTGGTGTGAGTCGCTGGAGCCCCTCGTCCTTGTGTGAGTTGTTCGGGCCCCTCCTCCTGGTGTGAGTCGTTCGAGTTCCTGGTCGTGTGAGTCGTTCGGGCCCCTCGTCCTGGTGTGAGTCGTTCGGGCTTCTCGTGGTGTGAGTCGTTCGGGCTCCTCGTCACATGTAACGGCGCCCTCATGGCAAAGTCTGGCAACCCTCTAGTGCACCCCATGCGTCTCCATGCTTGCAAGGACTGTGGAGGCAATGAGCATAGCTCAGCCCACAAAGAATAAGAGACATGTTCCGTATTCATTATTTCCAGGTGAGCATGATGTCCGCGGAGCTGCTGGGCACCCTGGAACGAGCGGTAAGCGCCGCTGTCCGGGTGAGGGGCACGTACAAGAAGAGGGCGGGGGAGTCGCATCGCGCCTTCGGGAGAGTGAACGTCGTCATGTGCGCTGATTTTTGGCAGCTGCACCCCGTGACGGGCACCTTCCCGGCATCCAACCCGCTGGACGTGCCGGCAGGGTGCGCGCACCGCGCGTTGGAGCTGTTCTGGCAGGACGGCGTCGACAGCGTGCGATCTTTCTGGCAGTTGACCGAATTGATGAGGTGCGACGATGAATGGTACAACCCGTTTCTGGGCCAGTGCAGAGTTGGAAACCTGAGCATGGAGGACTACAGCTACTTCCACGGGCTCCCGACGTTGACGTCCCCGTGCGCGGGTAAGCGCGGTTGCAACGACGACGTGGTTGACGACCCAGTACTTGGGGGTATCGCAAGACTTGGAAAGAGCGCTTCTCGGGAGGGTGCGCCGACATGGCGGCGCTGCTGAAGTCGCCAGAGGGGGAGTGCGCGGAGTGCCGTGCGGAGCGAGGCAAGAGACACAGGGTTCTGACCGACACCGACTCGCTGGCGCCAGAGCTTCGCATGAACCCATTCAGCGGCGCGCCAGCTCTGTACACTTTCAACGTGCCCAGGTACTTCGCGACGAACCTGCGCGCGAGGGAGTTTGCCACGCAGACGAACGTTCAGCTCTCGTGGTGCTACGCTCGAGATGTGCCGTTGCATCCAGGAGATCGCGATCTGCCGAAGAGAAATTGGACGAGAAGTTGTTCTCCTGGCTGAAGAGGCACGACCAGGAAACGGGCAACATTCCCAGCATCTACCCATTGGCCAAAGGCATGCCCATTCGGTTGACGGACAACGTCGGTCGAAGCAGACAACTGTACAGACACCGAAAGGGAGTGATTTACGGATGGACAATGGCCCCTGATTGCAGGCCACAGGAGATCGAGGGCGAGCTCATATTGGATAGGTTGCCCTTGGTTATCTATATCCATTTCCCAGAAGCACAGTGGAGCATAGGGAAGCTGCCGACGGGCGTACACCCGTTGAAACGGAGATCCAGGACCTGGAAAGTCAACAAGCACACGGGCATCGAAGCTCGGCGCACGGGCTTCTGGATGCTCCCCGACTTCGCCTCCACCGCTCACATGATCCAGGGGGCGACGTTGGAAGCGGCATTCGCGGACCTGCAGCATTGGTCCAGCAGGGCGTCCATGACAGCCCAGATTGCTGCCTACGTATGCTTGTCGAGAGTGAAGCGATTGCTAAACATCTGCGTCACGCAGCCGTTCTCGACCTTTCTGTTCGGCCTCGGCAACCCAGTGGGGCCCGAGCGACTGATGCGGAAGTTTTCCGGCCAGATCACAGGAGACGAGGCGATCCATGAATGGAGTACGCTTGATGACGAGGCCGCTGAAGCTGAGAAGATGGACCCCATGGCGAGGAAGCACCTGTGCGCCTGCTGCTACCTCAAAGGGAAGCAGGAGTACATGCTCGACGCCCGCGACTTCGGCATGAAAGCAGCCGCCGATTTCTACGAGAAGTACGTGTCGCAGGGGAGGTGGACGAGATGCATGGACTGCGCGCGCGAGATCGGCGCAATGCCTTCTCGGTCTGCGCGGGCGGGCGAGGCTTCCCAAGGGATGCCCGATGGAAACGCTCCAAGGACAGTCCCGCCAGACGATTCAGTATGCAAGCGGCGCGTGGAACGTGATGACTGGAAGAAGAGCCTGACCCCGCAGAGCCACGGGTGCTCTGCTTGCAAAGAAGTTTTTGATGCAGGCGCGTGGGGCGCGCAAATTATTTACAACCATCGGCATTCCGATCGAGACCTCGTGTGCCCGGGCTGCGCAGAGCGAGGGTTCGCGCCCGGCAAGTACGACGAACGCCAGTGCGAAGATTGCTTCGAGCACTTGGGCCGCCTCGCGTTCGACAAACACGTGCTGCACAACGCGAAGAGGCGGGAGAAGGCCCGCTTGGTGTGCCTGGACTGTCAGACGAAGCTGCGGTGCGGGAAATGCACAACGGCGTATGAGCTGAAGTACTGGTCGAAGTCTGAACGCAAGAATCACGCGTCTTCTCAGGGCACAACTCTGGTCTGCAAAGCATGCCGTGCGCTAGGATTCGACCCGTGTGACCTGGAGACGTACACGTGCCAGAGGTGCACTTGCAGGTTCGGCGCCCGCAAGTTCAACCAAACAGTACTGAATCACCACAAGAATAGCAATCGCATGAAGCTAGAGTGCAAGGAGTGCGTCGCTGACATCGAAGAACGAGTGCGCCACCTGCGCAAAGCACTGCAGAAGAGCAAGCGAAAGTGCAAGTGCCATTGCCGCATTCACCAGGCCACATGCCCGCTGACCCCCGTCTTTTTCGGAGAGAAACGCTGGCCGGGCAGCGACGGAGCGATATCCGCCGACGACCGGAAGTTCTTGGACGAGTTGCAACCGATTCCGGAATGGTGGAGCAAAGCCTGGGGACGATGAGGTACCGCGCGGTGCCCGTCGACCCAGACTTTTTACTGGCGACACTATCTCGGGCGCTACTTGGATTCAGTGGATTTGTTCGGTGCCCTCCTCTTGTTGAGAGTCGTTCGAGCCCCCCCCCTGGCATGAAGCGTTCGGACCCCTCCTCGTTCTCGGAGTCGTTCGGTGAGAGGCCCGAACGACTCACACAAGGAGGGGCCCGAACGATTCAAACCAGGGCGAGGGGGCTGGCCCGAGGTGGTCGCCGTTATTGTCTTTTATTATTGGTGTTTGCTGGGTTGTTTGGGGTGTCGGGCAGTGAGCTCAGATGGCGCATGGTCTGTCCTCCAGTACTGGTGAGGTGAAAACTTACCACTATGGACTTGACGCTGCTATACGAGAATACCTCTGGGTACAGTGAGGCTGGACACTGACTGGATGTTGCCTCAATGGAGTCGGTGTTTCCTGTATACATGGCTTGAGCTTCGGTATGTATCCAATGGTGGATGTGCCTCTACTCAGCTTCCGTGGCGCTTCAGGTGGGTTCTAGTATAGGAAACACCCCGCTGATGGGATTTGTATTGCAACCTGGCTGGAGGCCGTGCTTGAGTTCTCGGGTGCTGCTTACTATACTCTGTGCTTACTATACTCTGTGATGGTGCTTGTTACCCTGGCAGGTGATGATGCTGGTGACTCTACTCAGTGATGGCTCATCGGTGGGATTACCTTGTGATACAGCGCTACATCAGTAATGGGTGGTATCGCTGCCCGTCGACCCAGACTCTGTCCACACGTTTGAGGGACCACCGATCGCCGAGATTTCTCGCTGCGGCGCTGCCTGAGCGCCTGAGCACCGCAGCCTGCTCTGCGACCAAGTCGACCAGGCTCGAAGGCCTGTGCGAACACATGTGCGTCCTCTTCACAGTCCTCCTCCTCCGCCTCTGCCTCGTTTGCTTCGTTTCAGTCGTGTCCCTGGGATCTCGCTTTTCTGGGGCCCTGGTTCCTTGGCCGGTTCCTGTTAGCTTGCCTTCGGTGGTTCCTCCGATCTCGCCTTTGCTAGTGACTGCCTTTTTTTTGGTTCCTATCGGGGGTGGTAGTCGCGCGGGCTCTTGGGATTTCACCACTGCTGGTTCCTGGGAGTCGTGACAAGGGACGGAGGTTCGCATGGAAGTGTGAGAGAGGCTCTGGTCCAGAAGAACTTTGCCATAATCGGGTCGAAGGCATTGCGATTCCCTGACGGTTTTCCCCAGCCATTGTGGCCCAACACAAGTAGGAGATAATATTCTGGGCCATTCCCCAGGAATCTCCCTGTGGCTGTGAGTTAGCTCCGCCTACCATTTACGCAGTGAGCGTAGCTCGGCACGGACGCGATTCTTTCCAACACCGCAGTGCGTTCGGCATGGAGAAGCGCCCCCACGCTCGCGTGTCCTTGCTAGGGACGGGGGCTCCTGCTCACGGTACCCACTCGACCTCGCGCGCGATGGCTACTCGTAGTCGCGAGGAACTTCGGAGTGGCTTGGATCGTGCACTCCGTCGTGCACGCCGCGACCCCCCTCTTCGCAGCCGCCCTGAGGATCGCACGCGCCCCCAGGAGGTGAAGCCCGACATCGAGGACGTGCGTGCTCATGAACTATACCTATGGAAGGCGGACCCTAACCCTTGGAACTTCTGGGAGTGGCGCTCTAAGACTGGGCGTTCGAAACCAGCTTGCGCATCCCGTACCTCTGCACCTGCTGTTACCAGGAGCTCCCCTCCGCGGAGGCGCCGATCCTCCAGCATACCGCGGAGACGCATCCAGATCAGGGCGCGCAGTCGTAGCCGCAGCAAGAGCATCCCAAGGGCACGTGGATATCCGTTGGCGAGTCGCCCCCGTTCCAGTACGCACACGATGTGCCCAGACAAGCCCGATGAGCGCCTCAGCAACACCAAGAGCGCGACGAGACGTGAGCAGGAAGCTCGGACACTCCACCGCCGCCAGGCTCTTGACGAAATCTCCGAGGCTACCACCGATCGGGCTGATGACGCGGTTGGCGCGCAGGCCCACGGGGGTAGCCGTTCGCCGCCCGCACCTGGTCGTGCACCTACTATGCAGGAGAGGGACGCCATAAGAACGGCGAGCCACGCGTGTCTGGACGCCCATATGACCTTGTTGGAGGAACACTTAAGGCATTGGGCTCAGATGGTGTATGCTCTTTACTGCACTACTGGTGAGTGCAATACTTACCACTATGGCTCTGGGTAGAGCGAGGCTGGACACGGGATGTTGCCTGAACTCAGCTTCCGTACGTGGGTTCTCTGGTGTTGGTTACTGCACTCTGTAATGGTGCTGGTTACCCTGCTCAGGTGATGGTGCTGGTTACTGTACTCGCCGTTGTTGTCTCTTACTCTTCGTGCTTGCTGGGTTCCTTCGGGTGTCCGGCAGTGGGCTCAGATGGTGTATGGTCTCTCGTCCAGTACTGGGAGTACCTTGTGATACACTGCTCAATCAGTAATGGGTGGTATCGCTACTTGGCTACACTGGGAGATGAGGCAGTTTTATCCGTGGGTGTGGCCGCTACCACGGTTCAGTGGATTCGTTCGGTGCTCTCCTCCTGGTGCGAGTCGTTCGGGCCCCCCCTCCTGGTCAGAGTCGCTCGGGCCCTTCCTCGATGTGTGAGTCGTTCGGCGAGGGGCCCGAACGACTCACACAAGGAGGGGCCCGAACGACTCACACCAGGGCGAGGGGCCCCAACGACGCACACCACCTACATTCTTGTCCAGGACGTGCACACTCTGAGTACCGTGATTCTACCCTGGCCGAACGGAAATCCTCAGACCTGTTCGAGGGGACCGATCTTGAAGGCGAGTTTCCCCTTGTGCTCCTCTTCCACCTCTCCCTCCTAGCCTGCCGCCTGCTGCCCGCGCCCGACTTGATGGGCGAACCTGCCTCTCAGGTGCAGCTCAGAGCTGCGAGCCTGAGCAGGGTACTGACTTGTGCCCCGTGCGCTCGGAACCAAGGGAACAAACAAAAAGAGTGACGGTGCACCGCCAGCACCCAGTTGCAGCCAGTTCCGCGCGACGTTCACTGCACAACTGGTCGGGAAAGATCGCTGGATCGTCGACGGCGTCGTCCATTTAATCGTCGTCGTCGAAGTCGTCGTCGTCATCGTGAGCATCGTCGTCGTCGTCGTCGTCGCCGCCGTCATCGTCTGAGACGTCGCCGTCGTGTGAGTCGTCAGAGTCGCTTACGTGTACGACTCGAGGACGACCGCCTTCTGTTTTGCCTCCCATCGCCTTCTCTCCCTCCTCTTCCTCCGAGTCGCCCTCCGTCGGCTCCCCGCAGAAGGAAGATGTGGGAAGATAGAAAAAGAAGCAGGAGGAATAAGAAACAGGGAATATATGCGAGGGCACGCGGAGACACGCCTGAAACACACGACGGTCGGCATGCTTCGCAGGAGTAGTAGTGGTAGTAGTAGTAGTAGTAGTAGTAGTAGTGGTAGTTGTATTGTAGTAGTAGTAGTAGTCGTAGTAGTAGTAGTAGTAGTAGTAGTAGTAGTAGTAGTAGTAGTAGTAGTAGTAGTAGTAGTAGTAGTAGTAGTAGTAGTAGTAATTATAGTAGTAGGAGTAGTAGTAGCAGTAGTAGTAGTAGTAGTAGAGTAGTAGTAGCAGTAGTAGTTATATTAGTAGTAGCATTTATAGTTGTAGTAGATATGATATAGTGGTAGCACGAGAGGTTCGAGGTGTAGTACTAGTAGCTCTAGGTATAGTAGAAGTAGGTATCGTCGTAGTACCAGTAGTAGTACTAGTTGTAGTACTAGTAGAAGTAGTAGTAGTAGTAGTAGTAGTAGTAGTAGTAGTAGTAGTAGTAGTACGAGTAGTGGTAGTAGTAGTAGTACGAAATGCAGTACGAGGAAGAGCACTACCAGTAGCAGTGCCACGAGCAGTAGCAGTAGCAGTAGCGGTAGCCGTCGTCATACAATTAGTAGTGGTAGTACTAGTAGTAGCAATAGTAGCAGTAGTAGCAGTAGTAGCAGTAGTACTAGTAGTAGTAGTAGTAGTAGTAGTAGTAGTAGTAGTAGTAGTAGTAGTAGTAGTAGTAGTAGTAGTAGTAGTAGTAGTAGTAGTAGTAGTAGTAGTAGTAGTAGTAGTAGTAGTAGTAGTAGTAGTAGTAGTAGTAGTAGTAGGTAGTAGTAGGTAGTAGTAGTAGTAGTAGTAGGTAGTAGTAGTAGTGGTATAGTAGTACTAGTAGTACTAGTACTAGTACCAGTACTAGTACAGTACTAGTATAGTAGTAGTAGTAGTAGTAGTAGTAGTAGTAGTAGTAGTAGTAGTAGTAGTAGTAGTAGTAGTAGTAGTAGTAGTAGTAGTCGGTAGTGGTAGCCAGTATTAGAGTAGTAGTACCAGCGGTAGTAGCAAACGTAGTCGTCAACGTCGTCGTCGCGCGAGCTGTCTCAGTAGCAGAGGCAGTCATTAGAGCAGTGCTCTATATGGAAGTAGTAGTAGTAGTAGTAGTAGTAGTAGTAGTAGTAGTAGTAGTAGTAGTAGTAGTAGAAGTAGTAGTAGTAGTAGTAGTAGTAGTAGTAGTACTGGTAGTAGTAGTGGCCGCAGCACCATGAGTATAAGCAGTCATAGTAGAAGTGGGAGTAGTAGTAGTAGTCGTAGTAGTAGCAGTACTAGAAGCAGCAGTAGCGATGGTAGTCGTAGTAGTTGTAGTGGTAGTTGTCGTGGTAGTAGCAGGAATAGGAGTAGTAGTAATAGTAGAAGTAGTAGTCCTAGTACTAAGAGCAGCAGTAGTAGTAGTAGTCCCCGTAAAACTAGTAGCAGTGGTATGAGTAGTAGTAGTCCCAGTAGTACTAGTAGCAGTGGTACGAGTAGCAGTGGTAGTGGCAGTACTAGTAGTAGTAGCAGTAGTAGTAGTTGTAGTAGTAGTAGTAGTAGTAGTAGGAGTAGAAGTAGTAGGACTAGAACTAGTAGTAGTCGTAATAGTAGTTGTAGTTGTAGTAGTAGGAGATGATGTAGTGATACTAGTATGAGTAGTAAGAGTAGTAGTGGTAGTAGTAGTAGTAGTAGTAGTAGTAGTAGTAGTAGTAGTAGTAGTAGTAGTAGTAGTAGTAGTAGTGGTAGTAGTAGTAGTAGTAGTAGTAGTAGTACTCGTAGTAGTAGTAGTAGTAGTAGTAGTAGTAGTAGTAGTAGTAGTAGTAGTAGTAGTAGTAGTAGTAGTAGTAGTAGTAGTAGTAGTAGTAGTAGTAGTAGTAGTAGTAGTAGTAGTAGAAGTAGATGTCTTTTGGGAGCCTCTTGGAGGCCTCTTGGGACGCTGTCGGCGCCTCTTGGGGCCTCTTGGGGACCTTTTGGGGGCATCTTGGGGGCCTCTTGGAGGCCTCTTGGGGGGCTCCTGGGGGCCTCTGGGGGCCATCTTGGGGCCTCTTGGTGCCTCTTGGGCGCTTCTTGGGGCCATCTTGGAGGGGATGGATCAAAGTGGTACTAGTAGCAGTGGTAGTGGCAGTACTAGTAGTAGTAGCAGCAGTAGTAGGTGTAGTAGTAGTAGTAGGAGTAGAAGTAGTAGGACTAGAACTAGTAGTAGTCGTAATAGTAGATGTAGTTGTAATAGTAGGATATGATGTAGTGATACGAGTATGAGTAGTAATAGTAGTAGTAATAGTAGTCGTAGGAATAGAAGTAGTAGTAGATGGACTAGGAGCAGTAGTAGTGATGGTAGTCGTAGTAGTTGTAGTGGTAGTTGTCGTGGTAGTAACAGGAATAGGAGTAGTAGTAATGGTAGAACTAGTAGTCCTAGTACTAAGAGCAGCAGTAGTAGTAGTCCCAGTAGTACTAGTAGCAGTGGTACTAGTAGCAGTGGTAGTGGCAGTACTAGTAGTAGTAGCAGTAGTAGTAGGTGTAGTAGTAGTAGGAGTAGAAGTAGTAGGACTAGAACTAGTAGTAGTCGTAATAGTAGCTGTAGTTGTAGTAGTAGGAGATGTTGTAGTGATACTAGTATGAGTAGTAATAGTAGTAGTGGTAGTAGTAGTAGTAGTAATAGTAGTAGTAGTAGTATTATTAGTAGTAGTAGTAGTAGTAGTAGTAGTAGTAGTAGTAGTAGTCGTCGTAAGAGTAGAAGTAGGAGTCGATGTCTTTTGGGAGCCTCTTGGAGGCCTCTTGGGGCGTCTTCGGCGCCTCTTGGGGCCTCTTGGGGACCTCTTGGGGGCATCTTGGGGGCCTCTTGGAGGCCTCTTGGGGGCCTCCTGGGGGCCTCTGGGGGCCATCTTGGGGCCTCTTGGTGACTCCTGGGCGCTTCTTGGGGCCATCTTGGAGGGGATGGATCAAAGAAGAGGGGAGCTTTAATGAGCGCTGCCCCCTCAGAAGGGCAAAATGAGCCCAAAACCTTCGTAAAATCAATGATTTTGCCTTGAAGGAAGAGGGGAGCTTTAATGAGCGCTGCCCCCTCAGAAGGCCAAAATGGGGCCAAAACCGTAGTAAAATGAATGATTTTGGCTTCAAAGAAGAGAAGAGGGTTTTTTCTGCTCCCCCCCGTCGGGGCCAGAATCCTCGTGACGGGTGTCGTTTTTTAGCCCTCCCAGGAGTCGAAAATGACCCCCCTGACGACCCGCGAAAGGACCTCTCCAGGCCCAGGGGGAGGGGGTAGGGGGAGGGGTAAACCCCTCCCCGAAGGGGAAGAAGGGGGGTTGAGAACAGAGCGGGTTCTCTAAACCACTCACGCCCAAAGGGCTGGTGGGATTAAAATTGGCGGTCGGGGGAGACAGGGTGAGGTGCCTATGCAGTGCCGGGCCGTGCTGTAACAAGTGGCACGCGTGCCATGGTTCTTGCACAAGAGGGAGTGGGAAGGTGGAGGAGGAGGAGGAGGAGGAACGAAGAGTAACGAGCAGTGCAATGATGTTTTTTAGCACCTGTGCGATGGCGCCGACACTGCCGGTATTTGCCTGGGTGGTGACCGGGGTTCGAAGGTAAGCGTCACCTGCTGCGCGCGCTCCCCAGCCGCCAATGCGGCCACCCGGGCCAAACTGCTGTCACGGACTCGGTGCTGCCTCTGACTTTACATCGCATGCAAGACGCTGACTCTCTACAGTGCTTTTCTCTGGACCGTGACCCTTACTTCTTTCTGCTACTGCTGTCTACTATGCCGCCCGGCAGGGCGGGCAAATCCTGCCCCCCCTCGGGAGACTGAGGGCGGAAACCGTGACCACACAGATTTGCCGGGTAATATGTGTCACGGAATACCCCTGGGGGGGGGGTCACGGTTTCCGCCGGGGGGTCCGAAAAAAGGTGCGACTCTTGACCCCGAGCGCCGCCCACGAGACTCTCGGCACCTGAATGCGCCCTCCCGCAATCGGGGAGGGAAGGAAACACATCAGGCGCGTCATGGGTGTGTAGGAAGGCGGAAGGGGAGGGGAGGGGCGGGGCATGGGACAGCGGGATCGGAGGAGAACCCCTTAGAGATCCTTGAGCTCGAATTCGAGACGCCGGGGCCGGACCTTCTCTCGGCGGGGCCCCTCCTGCCCCCACAGAGCCCGCAGAACCCGCTGCGGGGAAGTCCAAACTGGGTTGGCGCCGCGGTGCATGTGGCCCGCATGCGCAACAACAGGGCGTTGTATATGACGCAACTGCCCGCCACTATACATGTGAAAGGCCTCACGGCACAATGTCCACGTAAGCATGCCGATCCCTGAAGTGGCAGGCAAGGACGCGGACAGCGCCCATGTATTGGCTGAGCCTCCAGACAGGCGACGGCATCCAAACAGGCTGGGTTGCGGTCCCGGCGGTCGTCGCCGCGCCCAAGACGAACCCAGCCAGCAAGGCCACCAACAAGGCAGCTAGGCCCCATGCCGCGCCTTCGGCGACTCGGCCGCCCCACGGGCGGGCAACCGAGACATGATGCGGCGCCTGGACCTCCAGTCACGAGACGGTCTGGCACTGCAGCTCCGCCAGCACGGCATTCACCACATCTGCCCGTCCCCGCGGCGGGGGCTCGCCGCCCTCGCCCCGCAGCCGTGTCAAGAGCTTCTTGACGTCTGGCAGCGGCTGACCCTGAAGCTCCGTACTCACTTGTTCCCAGTTGGCCACGTCTGTCGACAGCATCGGCTTGATGGAGCCGTCGCTGCCTGAGATCACGCACTCCGCACGCACTGCGCGCAGCGTCTTGGGGGTGAGCGGCGTGATCACCTCCTTCTTGCGCTTGTTGCTGCTGCCGCCGCTCTCCCCGCCTGCGAGGCTGGACAACACTTCTTCCCTGACGGACTTGATCTCGGCCTCCCGGCGGAAGCTCTGCAGCTCCTTCCGCTCTGCGTCCGTCAGGCTGTCATTATTATCTTTTTTGTCTTTTTTATCCTTCTTGTCTTTCTTATCTTTCTTGCTTTTTTTGCCGCGTTGACCTTTTTTGCCTCCGGATGAAGAGGATGACGTCGAAGATGCTGAGCTGCTTGAATCGCGCTTCTTGCGCTTGGACTTGCTTTTGCTCCCCTTCGCCATCTTCTCAATCATGCCTTCCATTCTATCAAGCCGGTCATGCATGCCGCCGCCGCCGCCGCTGCTGCTGCCGCGGCCCCAGTCGCGGCCGGAGTCCCAGCGCCCTCCACGCCAGGAAGAGGAAGAGGTCCACTGGCCGCCATAGCCGGGTCCGTCCCTCCCGGCGCGAGCCAGCGTCGGGAGCGCCATCGCCAGAAGCCATGGCAGGCGCATCGTGGAGTCTGCACTCGAGGATCGCACGGAATGGGGAGTGCGGTAACGGGTACAGGGTGGTGAAAGCAGCGGGACGCGCACGCAGTGGGGTGAGCCTTACCTTTCGCACCAGTTTTGTACCCAAAACGCGGCAGAGGACAACGGTGCACAGGCGTACGTTGTGGCGTCACGCGCGGCTGCGCTGCCACACTCGCGACACGGCCCGCAACAACAACTGTTGTTGGCGCGGGCGGGTGGCGTGGGCGCACTGGAATGTCGCCGCCCGCAGCGCCCTCGCCGTCCAACCCGCGTCGCGAAAACCGAGCATGAGATTGGCTACGGCCTCGACCCAAGCTTCGTCACCCATGCCGGCATCAGCCCAGCGCCGCAGCCGGCCAGCAAGCAGGCTGCGCGCGTAGCCTCGGCGAGCGCCCCATGAAGGCGGGAGCACCCACGGTTTTGGCGACATGCACCAATCCATGCTTTGCACACGAAGACGCAAATCGAGCCAATCTACGACGGGCGATGCTTCTGCGAAGTCAAAAGGCACGGAGTACATGGCGCGCAAAGCGTCTCTCATGCACTGCCAACAATAGACCGAGCTGATCCACAAAACGTCGTCGACGTAGCGTCCCCGGGCCACTTCATGATCCCATGCCGGGGACGTGGCCGCGAATCCGAGACGCCTCCGCCGGTCCACATCGCAACGCCATCGTCGCTCTTCTTCTCCGAGGACCGCACTTGCCGCCACCTTCGACATGACTCCACCGATTGGGAGGCCCTGTAAACGGAAAATAACATCTCCGAGTGCACAAAATGGGATCAGCATGCAAGCAGCAAACGACAATAAGAGATCACAGAAAGAGAACCTGACCCACCGGTCATTCACCGATGCGGCAGCCGTGCCGATCCACGCCCGGCGCGTGCGTGTCCGGAGCACTGTCACGGCATCCTTACCGGTAGCCTGCGTGCACCTGTTAAGCACGCTGCGCACGGAGTGGATTGTTGTGCGGGGTTGAACGGCTTCGAAAAATTGTCCCGCATCGGCCACGAGAACGACCGAGTCCGGTTTTTGACCGCCGCACCTCGCGCAGCATGGTTTGTGGGTGCCGACCGAAGCTGCTTGCGCGCGGCTAGACATCACCGAACTGGCCTCGTTCACCGACCACACTTCGTCGCTTCCGCCGTGCTCGCGGAGCACAGTTTCGAGGGCGCGGTGGATGAAGCGCCATCGCTTCCTCGCGGGCCAACGGGCAAAGGACACGTTTTTGCGGAAGCATGAGTGCCGCGGCTTGGAGCACCCTCGGGCGCCTCCTGGAAAGCATTTCGATTTGATTGTCCCGTACACGTATGGCAAGACGTGCGAATAGCGGGAAAAGCACAGGAAGTCTTTTACCGCGTCCGGGAGAAGCACGTCTAGAACCCCTAAGCACCATGCATTCGCCGACTTCCAATCCAGCCTGGAGAGCCGCCATGACGGGGACGCGATTGCGAAGGTAAGAAGGAGGCATTGGTACGTCAACTGAGGGACTTTCCACATGTATTTCTTCAATTTGTCGTCTGGAACAACAGTCTCCTCGGAACTAGGGGGCATCATGTCGCATGTGTACAACTCGTACTGACAACTGGATCGGTCCTCTGCAATTCGCGCTTGCCGGTAGACAGGGCACTCAGGCAAATTGGTGGCGGCACGGAATGCGGCCAACTCGCCTATCGAGGCGGGAGCGCCAAGGCTGCGGAGCACTGCGCGGACGCTCTTCGCAGCCGCCGCATCGGCCTGGTACGTCCCAGACTCTGTCGACCCGGCGCATCCCTCTCCCGGAGGCTGCGCCACCCAGCTGTGGCGTCGGGGTCTGCAACAGCTCACGGACACACATGTTATTGCTAACAGCAGGCGCATTCCAACAGTCACGATGCTTCTTCGGTGAACGCGTTACGATACGAATGTGTGAGAGCAACCAATCCTGCTCGGATTTCGTCCACAGCCCCGCGGCGTCGCGCACTATGGAGTTAAGTGCACGGCGGATTGCGGGGACAGCGTGGGGAATAGGAGCACGACACGTGGTACCCAAAACTGGCGGAAGGAATCGGGTGGCAAGCGCGCTGTTAATCCTGCGCGTGGCCACCGACCTCCTACCGGCGCCGGGGACGAGGTGCAGGTGCGAGGCTAAGGCGACCGAGCCGTTCTCGACCCCCCATCTGCGCTCGAGGAGCCGCCATGGCATGCACGCGTGCTTACTCCCCAACCGGCAAGCCAGGAGTACAATGTGGCACGCAGCAAAAATATCGATCGGCCCGCAAACGCCATGCAGAGCAAGCGTTACGCGCAGGGCTTCGCAATACAACTCGTGAAATTACCTAGGGTTGGGGGCGGGCGGGGTGCCGACTGGACGGCCAACGCGCGGGGCCAACCCTAGGCCCGCGTCAAACGGTCCGTGTCCCGACACTTCTCGTGCATGCTTGGGAGGCCGGGACCGGGACGGGAGGAGCAATTGTACCGCCTGGCTCTGCCGTCCGCGTGGGCCATTAGCGAGCGGCCGGCGGCTGACAATCTCCAGACGCTCCATTGCACGGATGGTAGGCTCGGGGCCCGCCCGCGCGACAAAGAAATGCGTGCAGTGAAAATGAGTCCGGCGCATGAGCATGTAGCGAACCCTATTGTTTTCTTTAGGGTGCTTGCGCGCTGTCAGCGTCAAATGCTCCAACCAACGCTGTGCGATGCCACTGGTTTCAGCCCGCTTCTTACGAAAAGGCCCGGCCCACGCGTAGAGGCCGGTCAAAGACTCGCGGTCGGTGGAAAACAAGCACGGTGACGAACAAGGCACATGGATGGCAAGCAGCTGCAAATAGAGTAAGCTATGGACTGCGCTGCGAAGCTCTTGCAGACTCCAATCTTTGGGGCGCTCGCGTCTCCACAGAGCCATTCTGTGCCGAGGTTCCAGTAAGAGCGCCGCCTTCCTCGCATGCTTAGAGCGGCAATTACTGGACAACCACAGCAACGAACGGCAAGACGCAAAGCATGCCCACAGACTCTCGACAACGTGATTGCTCCGCCGCCAGCGGCCCTCGGGCGGGAACAGCCACTCCAGGAGCAATCGCACGCATGCGTCGAGTGTTGGCCACAGCTGTGCCGGGGGCCTCCGTGCGCACAGGGCGTCACACACACTGGCAATGACACCCTTTCTAAGCACTTCGGCCGCGCCTGCGGCAGAGCGACCGTCACTGGCTGCTGGGAGGGCAGCGCGCAGCATACGGAGCCCGGAACTTGCGCAAATCTGGGCACACTGGTGTACAACTGCACTTGCCATGGATAAGACTGTCCCGAAAACGGCAGCCGAACCGTGGGAGGTGTCACACGACCAACTGCCCTCACAGGAACAAACGATAAGATCACCTGTATAACTCGGATATGTATATATGGAAATATGGACGCCCGCGCACAGACAGTGCGGAGCAAGCAAGGCTCACCGTAGCGCGAAGGAGATCAGGAACTCCAGCGCGCCGGAACACGAGCCAGCGACGAGGAACGAAGAGTAACGAGCAGTGCAATGATGCTTTTTAGCACCTGTGCGATGGCGCCGACACTGCCGGTATTTGCCTGGGTGGTGACCGGGGTTCGAAGGTAAGCGTCACCTGCTGCGCGCGCTCCCCAGCCGCCAATGCGGCCACCCGGGCCAAACTGCTGTCACGGACTCGGTGCTGCCTCTGACTTTACATCGCATGCAAGACGCTGACTCACTACAGTGCTTTTCTCTGGACCGTGACCCTTACTTCTTTCTGCTACTGCTGTCTACTCTGCCGCCCGGCAGGGCGGCAAGGGGGCGGGGGGGACGAGGAAATCGGAGAGGGGACGAGAAAATCGGAGAAAGGTCGGGGGGGTGGGACGGAGGGGACGGTGCGACGCCGAAATAAAGTGGTCGGGGCGGAGGGGGGCGGGGTGCACTGGGAGGGTGGGGAAGGGGGAAGGGTCGTGGGGGCGGGACGGTGGGGGCCGTGCGACGCCGAAGTAAACTTGTCGGGGCGGAGGGCGGTCGGGGTGGAGAGGGCACTGAACGGGGGGCGGTGTCACGTTGGTTGAGGTGGTGGCTGGTCTTTTGAAGTGGTCGGGGCGGAGGGGGTGGAAACGGCAATGGAAGGAGGGCGGTGCGACGCCGAAGTAACGTGTTCGGGGCAGAGGGGGTAACGCTGGTGGTGGTGGTGGTGGTGGTGGTGGTGGTGGTGTTGGTGGTGGTGGTGGTGGTGGTTGGTGTGGGTGGGTGTGGGCACGAAGGGCGGAGCGGTGGGGGCGGTGCGACGCCGAAATAAAGTGGTCGGGGCGGAGGGGGGCGGGGTGGAGAGCACTGGACGGGGGGCGGTGTCACGCTGCTCGTGGTGGTGGTTGGTCTATAAAGTGGTCGGGGCGGAGGGGGGCAGGGTGGACAGGGCACTGGACGGGGGGCGGTGTCACGATGGTGGTGGTGGTGGTGGTTGGTGTGTAAAGTGGTCGGGACGGTGGGAGCTGGGTGGAGAGAGCACTGGACGGGGGCGGTGTCACGCTGGTGGTGGTGGTGGTGGTTGGTGTGTAAAGTGGTCGGGACGGTGGGAGCTGGGTGGAGAGAGCACTGGACGGGGGCGGTGTCACGCTGGTGGTGGTGGTGGTGGTGGTTGGTGTGGGTGGGTGGGTGGAGGGGCGGAGGGGCGGGGCGGTAGGGGGCGGTGCGACGCCGAAATAAAGTGGTCGGAGCTCTAGACACCCTGCGCCAGAGAATACAGAGGTCTGGGCATGTAGGGCGAGTTGGCCGGGGGGCGAGGCGGAAATGCCTCAGCTGCGGGGGGCGAAGGGAGCAGCTAGACTGGCCGCGGGAGGGGACAAGGGGCGCTGTGCCGGTGCCGTGCCATGCCGTGTCGGAATAAAGCGGTCGGGGCGCAGGGGCCGAGACGGTTACGCGAGCGCGGAGGAGTTGGGCTGGCTGCCTGTGCTGTGCCGTGCCGGAATACAGTTCGGGGCGGGGGGGGCGCGCTGGTTGGGGAGCGAAGGAGGGAGAGAGCGGGGGCGCGTTGGTTGATGCCGTGCCGAAAGACATCGTCGGAGCCTTAGACATTGGTGCAATAAAATACCTATTTCCTCTCTAGCGCATCCCCCACAGGCGTCGGTGAGGCGTGCCGGGCGTTTTATCTGAGATTTCTTAACCACCTCTGATCCTGATGCTAGTTCAACAGGCTTCACGAATGAACGGCGGGTCGTTTTCAAATGGTGGTTCTCGCCCTAGCGTCGCGCATTGTCGTCTTAACATGTTGCAGCAGCTTCACGGATGGAGGGCGTGCCGATTTCAAAATGTGGGTTTCGCCTCAGCGCGGCGCACACTCGTCTTAAAAGTTCGCAGCCGTTTCACGGATGGAGGGCGGTTCTTTTTCAAAATGCGGTTCTCGCCGTGGCGTTGCCAGCATTCGATTTGAACGTTTGCAACATGTCCAAGATTAGTATTGTTAAAGTCCCAGGGAAGGTGTTCTGACACGGCTTGGAATTGTCAGGGCGGTAAAATCGCGTTGATTCGAGCTGTTGAAGTCCCATGAATTGTGCTTTGGCACGATTTCAATTTGACACGGCGCAAGAGTCACGTTGATTCGCGGCCCAGACGTCCAAGGAATGGTCTATTGGCATTCTCGAAAATTCTCAGACGGCTGTCTTCCAATGGTTCAGTTCCCGCAATGGGTGTTAATGTTCGTAGAGAGTTACGACGAGGGAACCTGGAAGGAAAGTTAATTGCAACATCGTTGGTACGTCATCCTCCCCCTCGTACTCCTATCTTGGTTCGTCTCCTCTGCAGGACTTCAATATATCCACTGACGTCGGGCACACTGTCCTGGAGCTGGCGGAGGTCATCTGGAGAAAGGCCACAGGGTAATCATCACGGGAGTGCTCTCCGTCCTCGGCGTTGCTTCCCCCCCCCACTCCTCTTCCACGTCCTCAAGTGCTCCCCCTTCTCGTCCCGCCCTCCTCCTCCCGCTCCCCATCTCCCCGCCCTTCGCTGACCATCCCGTGCCATCCTCCCTTTTGAACCGCCCGAGGTGGGTATTGAACACATGGGCACTATGTCCAACAACAAATTTTATCCAAACCGACAGCGGCCGTCGTTTGGCAGGCGGCCTCCAGTCACAAATGGAGACGATTGCGGCGAGGCCGACAGCGAACCCTGTTCAGAATGAACAATAATTGTTGCTGTACTGTGTAGCCATTGTTTTTACCCATGTCGGTGGCCCGATGTCCCATCCTCTCTCCTCCTCCTTCTCCTCCTCCTCCTCCTCCTCCTCCTCCTCCTCCTCCTCCTCCTCCTCCTCCTCCTCCTCCTCCTCCTGCTGCTGCTCAGCCGCCGTCTCCTGCTCTAGCCCCATTCTTCGCGGCCCAGCAGGCACCCCACGCAGAGCAGCTTCCGCCCCCAGGGCACCCTTCATGTCATGCCAGCGCGGCTGGCCATCCATATTTCCTTCTCTCGCGATTTTCTGGATGACATTCCCGCGATGGGGTGTGTATAACCCGCTCAGCACGGTCGCGCCACCGAGAAGCTTGCAGATGTCGAGACAGTTCAGCGCAGTCGACGTCATCATGTTACCAGCCACTCGTGGGAGGCAGCTCGCCCCCACCAGCCCCGACGACCAGCCCCAGACCTACCCGCACCGCTTCGTCACGAGGGGCTACGGCAGTGGCCCTTCCACCAACAATCAAGCGGGCGTGGCCAGCGCGATCGGCACCCTCTACCGCATCAATCGTGTGACCGCGCTCCCCAGCCCGCCGCCGAGCATTCAAGGACGTGCAGGAGCAGTTCGCCTTCGTCGAGGAGGACTCGACACGAAGTTCATTGTTGCGTCTCCACCTCCACGGTCAGGGCCCGCCAAGCACCACTACGCTCGGGCTATGACGATCAACGAGAAGCTCAAGTGGATCAACAAGACCCAGAACGAGAAGCCCACCAGGAGCACGCCGATCATCGGCCCAGACCTGAACGACCACTACGGCCAGGACGGATTGCCTCCCGCCACGTTTAGCAACGTGATCGGCGACGCAGGCGCTACAGGAGTACCTGGAGAGGCAACCGCTGCCTTCCAATACACGCTCGACGTGCACGGCAGGTGCATCCTGAACACTTCCTGGAACGCGGGGCCCACGTACATCAGTGCCCACGGACAGGCCACACGCCCCGACTACATCGCAGTGCCTCACGGTCTTTGCTCCCGCACTACTTCTTGCAGAGTCTGGTGGCGAATGGCTAAGGCACCTCAACTCATCAATGACAACGTGCCGCGCGACCTTGTCCTACCGAATGCAGCCGCCAACGTCATCATCCCGAATGTGTTCACCGACCTAAAGGGGACCGCCTGGGACTACGACGAGATGGCCCTGGCTCTGCAGAAGGGAAAGTACCGCAAGGAGTTCAATGACGCGCTGGATTTAATTTCGGCAAGCACCAGGACAAGCTGAAGAAGCTGGTCGGGGACAACACAGTGGACGAACTCGGGGAGCTCCTCGTGAACATCATGAAGGAGGCAGCCATGCCCGTCTTCGAGCGCCAGAAGTCCAAGCTCGACCAATACTACCAGCTCATGGACGAACGTCTGCGGCTACCCCAGGCGCGCACCAAGCTCAGCGAGGAGTACATCGGGACCGACCCCAACTACGAGTTCGAGTACCACATCGAGGTCCTCTCACGTGCCCTCAAGAAGCAGAAGCGCCAGCACGAAGCACGACGACAACACTTAGAGGAGCGCATCTACGAGGCTTGGCAACGACGAGAACACGCTGAAGTACTTCAACTGTCTCGAATCATGGCCGGCACCAAATACGGCAAGCGCAACCGCAACTACAGCCGCGCGACCAGAGCACGTCCCAGCGTGCAGGAGTGGGTAGATCACATTGCAGCAGACGGCCAGCACGGAGGGTTCAGTGCTCACCAGATCGACCTCGAGGAGGAGAAGCGCATCTCGAAAGAGACCTCCCACGAGTTCACCACCGAGCACAATCTACAAGTTCGCCAGGAATGCGAGGACGCCAAGGACGGCATCAAGCGAGCACTCCACGGCGTCACCAAGCGGCTCAAGTACTTCAAGAAGTGCGCCCCCGTGCCATACTGGTCACTGCCCGCCGAGATCTTCCAGATGACCTTCCAGCCCACCTACTTCACCAAGCAGAAGCCGAAGTCGACAGGCGTGGGCTACGATGGCGAGCTCGCTGATGCACCCCTCGCGCAGGAGAGCTTCGAGCCAGTCCTCAACCACACGTACCGCGTCAGCTTCGCCCCACTCAACGCCCACCACAGCCAGAGCTTCACCCTCGACAAGAAGAACGGCAACCCTAAGGTCCTCGGCTTGCGCATGCTTCACATGCTGCGCCCCTTTTGGCGCTGCTTCTACAGACAGCTTCAGTGCAAGTCCAAGCCGTGGTCACCTCCACCTCCTCAAGCTCACGGCTGCTGGCCTCAACTGCGTCGCGAAGTCCCCATGCGACGCCAACAACGAGGAGGAGAAGCCTACCAGACCAAGGGCGACCTCAAGCTGAAGAATTTGCTCACGGTGATGATCAAGCAAGTGCTGGCCAACACTCAGCAGATCGCCTGGGTCGTTTCCGCCGTCGACAGCACGTATCCGTTGTCGACTCAGACCGAGGTGATCAAGGCGCCCCGAACCTGCAGGAAGATCTACGCGGACAAGCGCAAGGAGGCGGGCAAGGGACATTCGCTTATTTCGACCCTCTGCCCCGCGGACGTGGGCGCCAATACCAAGAGCATTCTCACAGAGCACGGGAAGTTAGAGGACCAGTTCAGTGTGGCGACAGACCTTTACAAAGTGAAGCACCTGAAGATCAGCAAGTGCGATGACAGCTACCACGCGAAGATCACACTGTATATCGCGCAGGGGCCCTGGACCGACGCGGAGGCCGAGGAGGTTCCTCAAGAGGAGCAGAAGCAGCAGTGCAACACCAAGGACAGCACCCACAGCGCGCTGATCCAAGTGGGAGCTAAGGCGAAGACGGGCAAACCACCAACGGGAGGAGTCATGGAGGACGAGCTGGCTGCGTGGTGGGCAGGGCTATGACTACGAGTATGGGAATATGGATGGCCGATACGACTACGCCTCGTTCGGCAAGGTGATCGGCGTGCGTGGCGCCGGGATCACAATGAAGGTGCCGCTCTGAGCGGCGACGGCGGGGGCCCATCCTTGCGGCCGAATGCACTGCCTTGCCCCCCAATGCCGCTCTATATATCTATCTACCTGCTGCTGCTCCTATTCCTGCTCCTCCTCCTCCTCCTGCTCCTCCTCATCCTCCTCCTCCTCCTCATCCTCCTCCCTTCCTCCTCCTCCTCCTCCTCCTCCTCCTCCCTTCCTCCTCCTCCTCCTCCTCCTCCCTCCTCCTCCTCCTCCTCCTCCTCCTCCTCCCCCTCCTCCTCCTCCTCCTCCTCCTCCTCCTCCTCCTCCTCCTCCTCCTCCTCCTCCTCCTCCTCCTCTCTCCTCCTCCTCCTCCTCCTCCTCCTCCTCCTCCTCCTCCTCCTCCTCCTCCTCTTCCTCCTGAGTGATCCTTGCAAGGGGGCCGCTCGTGCGGATCGAACCCCTGCGTCGCGCCAGCGAGCCCTGCCGTTCGCGCACGGCTCGCGCGCACGCCGGGGGGGGCGGAGGGGCCTCCACGGCGCGTGCCATCGGCGTTCCCCGGGGGCGGCCTGGCCCCCGTCCAGGCAGATGTCAAGCTGCCTGCGGCAAGTCCAGTCACTGTGTCTGCCCAGCATCTTGGTTGCGACAGTTCGAGGGTGGAGGAGCCGTGATGGGGACGAGGGTGGGGACGGGGGCGAGGATGAGCATTCTGACGTTGATGTTGTTGATGGTAGTGGTAACGATGATGGTGGTGATGATGACGATGATGGTGATGCTGGTGACGATGATGATAATGATGGTGGTGATGCTTGGGGTGTTGGTGATGATGGTGCTGGTGGTAGTGATGGTGATGGTGATGATGGTGGCGTTGATGGTGGTGATTATGGTGGTGAAAGTGATGGTGATGGTGGTGGTGATGATGATGCTGATGATGATGATGATATCGTTGATCATGGTAATGATGATGCTGAGGATGATGCCGATCCTAGTAACGATGACGATGATAACGACGACGATGATAATGACGACGATGACAATGACGATGATGATGATGGTTGTTTTCATGATTATGATCATGATGATGATGTTTATGATGGTGATTATGGTGGTGTTGATGATGATGGTGGTGGCGGTGATGATGACGATGACGACGATGATGATGGTGATAATGATGATGGTGATGCTGATGATGATGATGATGGTGGTGATGGTGATGGTGATGGCGATAGTCATGACGATGAGGATGGCGATGATGATGGCGGTGATGTTGATGGCGATGGTGATGGTGGTGGTGATGTTGTTGATGATGGTGATGATGATGGTGGTGGTGATGATGTTGTTGTTGATGATGGTAACGATGATGGTGGTGATGATGACGACCAGGAGAATGATAGGAATCATGATGTATGGAAATGATAGTGATGACGGCGATGATTGTGATGATGGTGATGGTGATGGTGATGTTGATATAATGATGATCATGACGATGATGAGGCACCTTCACGGCGCGTACTCTCAGTTTTCCCCCGGGGCGGCCCTGCCCCCGTCCGGACAGATTTTGGGCCCTGACGTGCGCTTCAAGCACGTGTCCGACGACCCGTTCGAGTACGACGTGCAGAACCGCGTGCCGTGCGTAGCGAAGGCGAGCATCGGGGCGGCGACGGAGGGGGGGCGGGCTGGCCCAGGGGTGGGCGGGACCATCGACCCCCAGCCGCCCACTCCCCGCCAGTCGGGGCCCGGGCCCCCCAGCAAACCCTGCCCTGGAGCGGCGGCCCGTCGCCCAGAGATCGGCGATGTGCCGCCGAGTCCAGGCCAGCGCTCCCCCCCCGAGCCAGTCCACCCCTCCTCGGCCCCCCTCGGATGCGGAGGAGCGGGAGGGGGAGCCGGGCAGGACGAGCGGAGGGGAGTGGGGAGGGGGGGTGGCGAGAAATCTGTGGCGTGCAGCCGGTTTCGGCCCCGCCGCCAGTCGCATTCTTCGATGCACTGGCGCCAGGAGGCGCCAAAACATGCTGCTACGAGAGCTGGTTCGCTATCCCCCCTCTTGAGGCGCGTCCTGTTTTGCCCGAGGCCCACCAAAGAATGTCCTAATACTATCGGGGCGCTGAAGAAGGAGCCCTTTTCGTTGGGGAGGGGCTCGGTGTTCCTCGATTGCTTCACAGTTTGCCTTGGGTGTTCCTGAGGTTTCCCATGGGGAATCGAAGTTTCTCTTATGAGAGAAAGGGACCTCGTTCCTTATTTAGGGTTCCTTAAGTCAATGCCCCGACTGTAATCTGTTGTGGTTTGCACAATGTTCTTGGAACATTTCTGGCTGAGACCGTCTGGTTGTAACACATTGGCTTCATGCTCTGAGAGCATTGCTGATGTTGTTCGGACATCCTTTCGTTCTAAGAACATGCCGTGACAGGCCTATACGGAAGCCGCGACGGCCGGTCCCTGCTCCACCCTTGCGGTCCCCTTGCTGTTCGCCCGGGCAGAGTCGGACGGGGCCAGGACGAGGAGAAGTCCGTGTCATGGCGTTCCGGAACGCTCTCAGACCGTTCGAGAGAGCGCTTTGAGAAGGCCGCGGCGCCCGACACGTCTTCCAGAGCCCTCGGATCTCAGAGATGCTCGACTTATCCTCGCCCGATGAGCTTCTCGTCCTCGCCATGGATTCGTTCCACAGAGGCGGGGCGGGGGGGCGCGGGGAGCAGGGTGCGGGAGAGGGGGGTGATAGGCTTGTTTTCCACTACCACCACCATAAGTTGGAGGGGGAGGGGGTCCTCCTCCTCCTCCTCCTCCTCCTCCTCCTCCTCCTCCTCCTCCTCCTCCTCCTTCCCCCCTCCAACTTATGATGGTGGTGGTGGAAGACAGGCCCATCAGAGGGGGGCGGCTCGAGACAGGGGCAGCAGCACGAGCACGAGCAGATTTCCCCCGGGCCCCCTGCTGCCGACGAGCGCCGAGCGCCGGCAGCGTCGCCTGCAGACGCTCGGACGGCGGCAAGCGCCAGTGGTTCGACGAGCGCGCTCCACTACTCGCAAAGTGCCTATTCGCAAACGTCCGAGAAAAAAAAACCTGTCTGCTTTGACGTAAATGATCGTAGATCCCTGGCGGGGGATCCAGGCCATTTGCGAGTAGTTATTTTGCGAATAGTGGAACGCGCTCGTCGAGTGGTGCCGTCTTTCACGGGTTCCCATGGTGCTGCCGCCCCGCTGGACAGTCCCCTTGGGATTTGCAGCGGCATTCACGGCAGAGGCCAGGCATTGGCCCTGCTTGTCGAAGGCGCCCTTATGAGAAGGAGGGGGGGGACGAGGGCATGTCTCTCGGCGGCGAGCCCAGGGGGGAAGTAAGAGGGGGCCAGAAGGCTCGGAAGGCCTCGGGCCTTTGAGAAGTTGTCCAAGCCTTCCACGAAGGCACAGAAAATGTTTCAGAAGGCGGGGGGGGCTCCCCATAAGCCGCGCCGCCTTCTGAGGAGGCCTTCTCCGTCCCTGGGCGCGTCGCCGAGTCTTGGTGGTGTCTCCTCCTGGTGCTCCAAAAGGTTAGCGAGTGGTGGATCGGTTTCGAGTGGTGCGCGAATGAAAGGCGCAATGCATACGAATCGTTGCAGAGTACATTGCGTCTCGCGCGGTGTCTGGCATTCATGGTGGATCAAGTGCGAGACGAAGATGAATCGTGTGCAAAACACGTGGATCAGGCACGAAACAATTTTGAAGCAGTTGCGAGTGTTCCGCGCGTTGTCTCGCATGGTTTCCCGATGGTGTCTTGGGGGTGCCGCGACGCGAATCGGACGCGAAGCACACGCGAATCTTGTGCGAATCACGCTTACACCAGGCGAGTCGAAATGCGGGTAGACTATTAAGCGCAGGCAAGCTGCGCATCTTGCAGATGCCAGAAGCCCAATCAGGGGGCCTCGGGGCCGCAGCCCCCACCAGGGGCACCCGAGGTCCCCTGAGGGCACCCTCCCCCCCGCGGAGCCTCCGTGGAGCTTCCCCCGGGCTGCCCCAGGAGGCCCCTGGGCTATGCAAAAGTTAAAAAATAGGGAGACGAACAATGACATGACATGACATAAAAACTCCAAGGTCCGCGCGAATTTCTCGGATCAGCGCTAGACCCCCAGCGCCGGAGGCGGGTCCAGCGCGAATCCAAGAATTCCGCGCGTGGCGCCAAAAGTAATGTTTATGCCGTTGTTCCTTCTTCTAAGGAGGCTCCTGGGCTTTTGCAAGATTCTAAGAGAGCCCTATGACGGTCCTAAGAGGCCCCCCGAGCTCCCGCAGGAGGCTGCCAGCGCCACAAGTTGGCATCAAGATGGCCCCAAGAGGCCGCCGGAGTGCCCACATGGGACGCCCGAGAGTTGACAGGAAAAGGGACGAAGAGACACATATGTGAAACAACCGAAAACCAGGACTGATATAGAGAGAACTCTGGGAGCAAAGGGGGTGGCTTCGGAGGGTTTATTCGGGCCATCCCTTGGCCCCTCGGGGGGCGAGGGAAGGAGGAGGAGGAGGAGGAGGCAGAAGAGGAGGACGAGGCAAACCGTCTCGTGGGGTCGTCGTGGGACGCCCTTGGGGCGCTATTGGGCGCTGTTGGGACCGTCTCGGGGCCTTTCGGAGCTCTCTTAGGCCCTCTTGGGAGTCCTGGACGGCCGATTGAGACTATCTTGGAGGCTATCGAACAAAAGAGGGGGGGTCCCACAGTTCCCCACCCCTTCTGGGGCCCTCAGATTCGCCTGTGTGCCCTCTTGGGCGCTCTTGGGGCCATCTGGTGGGCCTCTTGGGCCCCGCTTGCAGCTCTCTTGGGCCATCTTGGGGGATGATGTGGAGGCATCAGAAGCGCATCGGAAGCGAAAAGGCGAGAAAGCACAAATCATTGATTGTCCGTAGGTATTTGATGGAGTTTGCCTCTTTGGGGGTCCTGAAGGGTCTCCCAAAGCACTAGGAACCGTCGTGTGGCCCTGTTGCAAGCATGTTGGGAGCAATCTTGGAGCATCGGAGGCCTTGTAGGAGCCATTTTGGGCGAAGAAAGACCCTCTGACACACGGCGGACCCCCCCAACAAAAAAACAGGGAGGCGAGGGGTGGGTACCCCTCCCCGAAGGGAGATGAGTTTGTGACAGAGGAAAGAAAGTTACCGTTTGACCAGCTACGCCCAGAGGGTTGGTGGGATTTCGAAGGCTCTTTTTTACCTAACAGCGAAGACTGATAGGTTTCTAATGAACCAAAAAGAGAGCAGCAGATGACTCCACAGGGGTGTCTGGGCAGCCGTTGGGGAGCCGTTGGGGGGCCGTTGGGGGGCCGTTGGGGTTTGCCGGGGGGGGATCGTTTTTCGCATACAGTCACACACTTCGTGCTTTTCGATTTCCCAGAACTCCATTCCCGGCCCACATTCTGAATGCCCGGAGCCAACTGTACGCCACTTCGTGCTCTTCGACTTCCCAGAACTCCATTCCCGGGCCACATTTTGGATGCCCGGAGCCAACTGTAGGCCACTTCGTGCTCTTCTACTTCCCAGAACTCCATTCCCGGGCCACATTTTGGATGCCTGGAGCCAACTGTAGGCCACTTCGTGGTGTTCGAGTTCCCAGAACTCCATTCCTGGGCATGATTTTGAATGCCCGGAGCCAACTGTAGGCCATTTCGTGTTCTTCGAGTTCCCAGAACTCCATTCCCGGGCCACACTTTGAATGCTGAGGCAGGCTGAGGCAGGCTGAGGCTGAGGCAGGCTGAGGCTGAGGCCGAGGCTGAAGGCAGACTGAGGCTGAGGCTGAAGCAGGCTGAGGCTGAGGCTGAGGCAGGCTGAGGCTGAGGCTGAGGCAGGCTGATGCTGAGGCAGGCTGAGGCTGAGGCTGAGGCTGATGCAGGCTGAGGCTGAGGCAGGCTGAGGCTGAGGCCGAGGCTGAAGGCAGACTGAGGCTGAGGCTGAGGCTGAGCAGGCTGAGGCTGAGGAGGCTGAGGCAGGAGGCTGAGGCTGAAGCAGGCTGAGGCTGAGGCAGGCTGAGGCTGAGGCTGAGGGCTGATGCTGAGGCAGGCTGAGGCTGAGGCTGAGGCTGATGCAGGCTGAGGCTGAGGCAGGCTGAGGCTGAGGCCGAGGCTGAAGGCAGACTGAGGCTGAGGCTGAAGCAGGCTGAGGCTGAGGCTGAGGCAGGCTGAGGCTGAGGCTGAGGCAGGCTGATGCTGAGGCAGGCTGAGGCTGAGGCTGAGGCTGATGCAGGCTGAGGCTGAGGCAGGCTGAGGCTGAGGCGAGGCTGAAGGCAGACTGAGGCTGAGGCTGAAGCAGGCTGAGGCTGAGGCTGAGGCAGGCTGAGGCTGAGGCTGAGGCAGGCTGATGCTGAGGCAGGCTGAGGCTGAGGCTGAGGCTGATGGCAGGCTGAGGCTGAGGCAGGCTGAGGCTGAGGCCGAGGCTGCAGGCAAACTCAGGCTGAGGCTGAAGCAGGCTGAGGCTGAGGCTGAGGCAGGCTGAGGCTGAGGCTGAGGCTGAGGCAGGCTGATGCTGAGGCAGGCTGTGGCTGAGGCTGAGGCTGATGCAGGCTGAGGCTGAGGCAGGCTGAGGCTGAGGCCGAGGCCGACGGCAGACTGAGGCTGAGGCTGAAGCAGGCTGAGGCTGAGGCAGAGGCAGGCTGAGGCTGAGGCTGAGGCAGGCTGATGCTGAGGCAGGCTGAGGCTGAGGCTGAGGCTGATGCAGGGTGAGGCTGAGGCAGGCTGAGGCCGAGGCTGAAGGCAGACTGATGTTGAGGCTGAAGCAGGCTGAGGGCGAGGCTGAGGCAGGCTGAGGCTGATGCAGGCTGAGGGTGAGGCTGAGGCAGGCTGAGGCCGAGGCTGAAGGCAGACTGATGTTGAGGCTGAAGCAGGCTGAGGGCGAGGCTGAGGCTGAGGCTGAGGCTGAGGCTGAGGCTGAGGCTGAGGCTGAGGCAGGCTGAGGCTGAGGCTGAGGCTGAGGCTGTGACTGCGACTGCTGTTGCCACTGCGACTGCCATTGCGAATGCGACCGCGACTGCGAGAACAGCAGAATTCTACAACAGGATTCTTATCTGAATCTTAAGGGGAATGCTTCCAGATATGCTCCTACACATCGCTGTTAGGTTGCTTTGCCGGGATAATGGACTTTGGACTTGTCGGGTCTGGCCAGAAGTAACCGGTATATTTTTCGCTAGAGGCCCATTTGGTGCGCCGCACGCTTCGGCGCTTTGCCCTTGAGAAGGCCTTCGAAACAGTCCACGACCCCCTAGTCGCCAACGCACGCATGCACCGGTCGCAGCCGTGGCGACGAGTCGAAGCATGGCAAGTGTTTCGGCCCGCTGCGCAAACTGCGAAAGACCGTGCTCCAGGCAGTGCGTTTGGCTTCCCCTTGGTTCTGAGGAACCACGTCTTGGAATTGCAGTCACGTCCCCGCTTGACTGCAGAGACGGCGCCTCGGTCGTGCATCGCGCCTGAGACAAATGGTGGCAGAGAACGATGGAGAGAGGGATCGTAGGAGGGGACTTCATCGTACCCTCCATCCTTCTTTGTTTCTGTACCTGTCATTGCCCCTGACCGTCTCCATCTTCTTCGCCGTCCCCGTCCGCCGTCCCTCGCCGCTGCTGCCTGCCCGCTGCCCTCGCTACCTCCGCTTCCTCGCTTCCCCCCGTCTCCACAAAGAGTAGACGAGCGGAAACGGATAACGGAGGCGGATATGATGTGGGGATGAGCGCGGATGGCGAGGGGAAGAGGGGGAGGGAACAGGGGAGGAGAAGAGAGGACGAGGAGGAGGAGGAGGAGAAGAAGGAGGAGGAGGAGGAGGAAGAGGAATCACCCCCGGTTATGAAGGGTTGACCCGGTAAGTGCATTCGAGCCGGTTCAGTCGTCAACGGGGGGGATGTTAGTGGTGGAGCGTTTCCGCCGTTATTCATAGTTCCAGGGGTCAATTTCGACCCGACCCCCCGTCATTTCTCCCAAGGGGGGGGTCAGCCTGCGCGCGATTTGTCAGTTGTCGGCTTCTGCTGCTGCTGCTGCTGCTGCTGCTGCTGCTGCTGCTGCTGCTGCTGTATGCTGCTGCTGCTGCTGCTGCTGCTGCTGCTGCTGTATGCTGCTGCTGCTCCATGCTGCTGCTGCTGCTGCTGCTGCTGCTGCTGCTGCTCGTACGGTTCCAAGCGGCCCCCAGCGACCCCCAAAGGCCCCCAAGAGCGCCCCAAGACGCCCCCTAGAGCGCCCCAACAGGCCCCCAAGAAAGGCCCAAGATTTGTTGTTACCTAACAGCGAAGACTGATAGGTTTCTAGTGGTCTCAAAAGAGAGCAGCACATTACTCCAACATTACTCCACAGGGGGGTCTGGGCAGCCGTTGGGGAGCCGTTGGGGGCCGTTGGGGAGCCGTTGGGGGGCCGTTGGGGTTTGCCGGGGGGGATCGTTTTTCGCATACAGTCACACACTTCGTGCTCTTCGACCTCCCAGAACTCCATTCTTCGACCTCCCAGAACTCCATTCCCGGGCCACATTCTGAATGCCCGGAGCCAACTGTAGGCCACTTCGTGGTCTTCGAGTTCCCAGAACTCCATTCCCGGGTATGATTTTGATGCCCGGAGCCAACTGTAGGCCACTTCGTGGTCTTCGAGTTCCCAGAACTCCATTCCCGGGCCACATTTTGGATGCCCGGAGCCAACTGTAGGCCACTTCGTGGTCTTCGAGTTCCCAGAACTCCATTCCCGGGCCACATTTTGGATGCCCGGAGCCAACTGTAGGCCACTTCGTGCTCTTGGACTTCCCAGAACTCCATTCCTGGGTATGATTTTGAATGCCCGGAGCAAACTGTAGGCCACTTCGTGTTCTTCGAGTTCCCAGAATTCCATTCCCTGGCCACATTTTGAATGCTGAGGCAGGCTGATGCTGAGGCTGATGCAGGCTGAGGCAGAGGCAGGCTGAGACTGAAGCCGAGGCTGAAGGCAGATTGAGGCTGAGGAGGGCAGGCTGAGGGCTGAGGCCGAAGCTGAAGGCAGACTCAGCTGAGGATGCAGGCTGAGGCTGAGGCTGAAGCAGGCTGAGGCTGATGCAGCTGAGGCTGAGGCAGGGCTGAGGCTGAGGCTGATGCAGGCTGAGGCTGAGGCAGGCTGAGGCTGAGGCCGAGGCTGAAGGCAGATTGAGGCTGAGGCTGAAGCAGGCTGAGGCTGAGGCAGAGGCAGGCTGAGGCTGAGGCTGAGGCAGGCTGATGCTGAGGCAGGCTGAGGCTGAGGCTGAGGCTGATGCAGGCTGAGGCTGAGGCAGGCTGAGGCTGAGGCCGAGGCTGAAGACAGACTGAGGCTGAGGCTGAAGCAGGCTGAGGCTGAGGCTGAGGCAGGCTGAGGCTGAGGCTGAGGCAGGCTGAGGCTGAGGCAGGCTGAGGCTGAGGCTGAGGCTGATGCAGGCTGAGGCTGAGGCAGGCTGAGGCTGAAGCCGAGGCTGAAGGCAGATTGAGGCTGAGGCTGAAGCAGGCTGAGGCTGAGGCTGAGGCTGAGGCAGGCTGAGGCTGAGGCTGAGGCAGGCTGAGGCTGAGGCAGGCTGAGGCTGAGGCTGAGGCTGATGCAGGCTGAGGCTGAGGCAGGCTGAGGCTGAGGCCGAGGCTGAAGGCAGACTGAGGCTGAGGCTGAAGCAGGCTGAGGCTGAGGCTGAGGCAGGCTGAGGCTGAGGCTGAGGCAGGCTGATGCTGAGGCTGAGGCTGAGGCTGAGGCTGAGGCTGAGGCAGGCTGAGGCTGAGGCAGGCTGAGGCTGAGGCCGAGGCTGAGGCTGAGGCTGAGGCTGAGGCTGAGGCTGAGGCTGAGGCTGAGGCTGAGGCTGAGGCTGAGGCAGGCTGAGGCTGAGGCTGAGGCAGGCTGATGCTGAGGCAGGCTGAGGCTGAGGCTGAGGCTGAGGCTGCAGGCTGAGGCTGAGGCAGGCTGAGGCTGAGGCCGAGGCTGAAGGCAGACTGAGGCTGAGGCTGAAGCAGGCTGAGGCTGAGGCTGAGGCAGGCTGAGGCTGAGGCTGAGGCAGGCTGATGCTGAGGCAGGCTGAGGCTGAGGCTGAGGCTGATGCAGGCTGAGGCTGAGGCAGGCTGAGGCTGAGGCCGAGGCTGAAGGCAGACTGAGGCTGAGGCTGAAGCAGGCTGAGGCTGAGGCTGAGGCAGGCTGAGGCTGAGGCTGAGGCAGGCTGAGGCTGAGGCTGAGGCTGATGCAGGCTGAGGCTGAGGCAGGCTGAGGCTGAGGCCGAGGCTGAAGGCAGACTGAGGCTGAGGCTGAAGCAGGCTGAGGCTGAGGCTGAGGCTGAGGCTGAGGCTGAGGCTGAGGCTGAGGCTGGCTGATGCTGAGGCAGGCTGAGGCTGAGGCTGAGGCTGAGGCAGGCTCAGGCTGAGGCAGGCTGAGGCTGAGGCCGAGGCTGCAGGCAGACTGAGGCTGATGCAGGAGCAGGCTGAGGCTGAGGCTGAGGCAGGCTGAAGCTGAGGCTGAGGCTGATGCTGAGGCAGGCTGAGGCTGAGGCTGAGGCTAATGCAGGCCACTGCGACTGTCATCGCGAATGCGACTACGACTGCGAGAACAGCAGAACTCTACAACTGGATTCTCATCTGAATCTTAAGGGGGATGCTTCCAGATATGCTCCTACACATCGCTGTTAGGTTGCTTTGCCGGGATAATGATTTTCTTGAGACCACACTTGTTGACAAAATGTGGTTCCAAGATAGCATCGGAGGCACAAAAGGACCCTATGAGATCCCCATTATTCAATCGCTTCGCTCACTCCGCCGACCCGTGTTGTGCCATCGCAGGCGTTTGTTTGCGCGTCCGTGGCCTCTTGGAGGTTGTTTGTGGGCCTCTGGAGCCTCTTTTTGGGCCACTTGGCAGTATTTCGAGGACCTGGGGCGTCACGGGGGCATCTTGGGGGCGATTGAGCCGTCTTGGGCCCGCTCTTGGAGCCGTCTTGGGAGCCTATTCGGCCATCTTTGAGGCCTCTGGGGCTGTGTTGGGGCCCTCGGAGGCCGTTTTGGGCGCGTTGGGAGGCCTCTTGGGCCGTGTTGGGGCGATCCTGGAAGCCTCTTGGGCCGTTTTGGAGCGCCAGTGAGCCGAAAAGGCGAAAACGCCAAAAACCTTCAAAAACTTTAGGAACACATTATTTTCTGCCTCTGTGGGCTCTCTCGGGAGGTCTCTTGGAGGCCTCTTGGGGCGTCTTGAAGGCGCTTGGGGCTGTCTGGAGGCCATCTCTGGCGTCTTGGATCGCTCTTGGACCGTCTCGGACCACGTTGAGCTCTCTTGGAGGCCACTTGGGGCGCTTCTGGAGCGCTCCTGGGAGCCTGGCCAGGACCTGCCCAGGACCTTGCCGGGACTTGCTGGGGTGTTTGTCGTTCGGGGCCGCTCGGGGGCGGCGGCCCCGCGCGCGCGAGCCAGAAATATTGTCAACCAGGCACTGGCGATCTTAGCATTAAGTCAGGCCTGCCCCTCTACACAGGAAGATTCAAAAATAGTCCAAAAATTAGTCTGGGGACCATTTTTGCATATTGTTGAACATTGCTTGATTACTTGTTGACTATTTCAAATTTTTCCCCTGAAATCCGCCTGTAGGGAGACATGCCCGAGCTAATCTTAACACGCCCTTGGCCCGCTGGGCCGGCATAAGGACCCCATGAGAGCCCCAGTGTTGCCCCGAGGGCTCCACAGGAGCCGGTAACGGCTTCCAGAGGAGCCTAGGACGGCCCAAGAGGGCCACAAGGCAGTGCCACGAGGCCTCGGGGCTTCCCCAGGAGGCTCCGAAGAGTCCGCAGAGTCAAGGGAGGCCCCGGAGCCCCACAAGGCTCCGCAGAGTCAAGGGAGGGAAAGCCACCCGGACCGGACAATCGGCGTTCACTGAGCGGCCTTGGGCGTTTCCGAAGCAGCCCTGCCCTGCTTGATTCCTTGTTTGGGTACATTTGCTAAACGGCTTCGCGTGTCGGGGTGGTTATTATCGGGGTGGATTTTCTGCCCTTTAGAAGAGAGCCCCAATGCTGCCCCCAAAAATGGCCCAGGACTGCCTCGCGAGAGCTCCAAGCGGGCCGGCGGCGGCCTCTGGAGGAGCCTCAGGCGGCCCACGAGAGCACCAAGGCGGTCCCAAGCGGTCCTGGACTCCAAGAGGCCGCCAGAGCGTGGTAGCATCCAGTCGGGCCTGTCCCTCCTACAGGAGGAATGCAGGAGGAATATTCAAAGATAGTCAAAAGTAATAATTTGTTGAACATGTTTCTGGTATTTTTGATCTGTCGCCCAAAATCTAGGGGGGCACGCCCGACCTAAAGGTAGCAAAAGGAGTGCCATACGGGAACCACATGCGCATTGAATGCAGCAAGCGCGAACCACATGCGAATCGGACGTATTTCCAGGCGGAAGAAGCACGGACGACATGGATCCGATAGGTCGGTTCGCGATGTGCAAGTCGGATTGCACATGCAACGACACATGCGAATACGAATGGGGATTGCGATGGAAATGCAATTCAATGAGACAAGAAGTAGCGCAATTCGCAGACGTAGCAGCCTTCCTCCTCTCTGCTTTCTGATCTCGGAGGCGAAGGAAGTGCTCGGCCTGGAGTGCACCACTTCGCTCGAGGAGGCGCTCGACGAGGTTGTCCCGTGGGTCAAGGAGCAGGCATCGTCCTTTTGGGGGGACGAGGATAGGTGGGATGGGGGGACGCAAGAAGAGGAGTGAGGTGAGATGGGGGAGGGGCGGGAGAGCGACGGGTAGGAAATATATCTCTACAGTTAGGGTGTTGCTCGAATTGCTGAAAAGGGACGCTTGATGATCGAGCAAGGCAGGATTATTGTCATGATTCCTCTTGCTTGCTTCCCCACCCCCCACCTACTGGAAATCCGTTATGTTGAAAGTATCCCATTCCCCTCCTATTTGGCCACCAACCTCACTCCAAGATGAATCGGAGTGCCGTCGCCGCTCGCCAGGGTGCCCCCTTCGACCATTGCAGCGCTCTCGCTCATCCTCCGCGTCACCATCCTCGTCATCATGTGCTGCTGCTCGCCCTGCTGCTGCTGCTGCTGTTGCTGCTGCTGTTGCTGCTGCTGTTGCTCCTCCCCACACAGATCATCATCATCCTCATCATCAGCAGCATCATCACCATCATCCGCATCATGGTCATCAGCATCAGCATAATCAGCATCATCATCATCATCATCATCATCATCATCAGCAGCAGCAGCAGCATCAGCATCAGCATCATCATCATCAACATCCCTACCCATCCCTGCCTCCTGCTCCCTCCCCTCTCTCACCTGCTCCCTCCCTCCCTCCCTCCCGCGATCCCCTCCTGTTCCCGCCTCCCTCCCTCATTGTTCCCTCACCGCCTCCTCAACCCCGTGGGTTAGGAGGGGGATGCAGAAGGGAGGGAAGCAGGGGGTAAGGAGCCAGGGAGGGAGGGAGGGTATGAGGAGGGGGAGCCAGGAGGGATGGAGGGAGGGAAGGGAAGGGAAGAAGCGAGGTGTGAGGAGGGGACCCTCCCTCTCTCTCTCTCTCTTTATTTATGTTCTTTGTTGTTTTTGTTATCTCTCTCTCTCTCTCTCTTTCTCTCTCTCTCTCTCTTTCTCTTTCTTTCTCTCTCTCTCTCTCTCTTTCTCTCTCTGGGCCGCATGAGATGGTTACCGCACGGCCCGAGATCTCGATCCATCGATCGCCCCTCCCCTCCCCCCCCCAGCCGCCGTGCGACCGCAGCGGCGCCTGCCGCAGCAGAGCAGCCCCCTGCAGCTCCAAGCTCCCCAACGGCCCGCGGCGCGCGCGGCCCGAGGTGAGCAGGGGCACCATCTGAGGAGGCCCAGGCTCGGCCGCGCGCGCTGCCCGGGCGGGGGGCCCCCCGCGGGCGCCCGACGGGCCCCTTCCCGGTCGCGTTCCGCCGTCGTTCCCGACGCTCTGCCCATTCCGCCGTCCTCGCTCCTCCTCGTTTTTTCCTCGCTCCTCGTTCTCCTGCTCCTCCTCCTGCTCCTGCTCCCTCCTCGTGCCTCGCTCCTCATGCTCCTCATGCTCCTCCTTCTCGTCCCCCCCCCCCCTTCCTGATCCTACCATCCTCTGCCCCCTGCCCCCCCCCCTCCTCCATCAACTCGCCTGCCCCTCCTCGCGCCCCTCCTCGCATCACACGCGGAGACATCTCAGTGGCGCATGGAGAGCAGGCAGGTGCATCCCGAACCTTACTTGCCACAGATACGAATGGACCAGTCTTCTGAAACACGTTGCCCGCTGGCCGATGAGACGGACCGCCCAAAGTGTAAGGAACATTACGATGACCTAGCAGAGCTTCGGACACATCTGGCAACGCACATCCCACCCACGTCCGTAGGGTTTCAGCTTGAAGTTGCACATAATAAACCAACGCACAGTGCCCGCGCCCGTGTCGGCGCCACAAGGCCAGTCGAGCCACCGCCGAACTTCGGCGACCTGGACGACACCCCTGGCCTTCGTGAGCAGCTACGTGCAGCATACCTTCGGCTGGCTGAAGGGCGTCGTGCGCAGCGGCAGTCACGAGAAGAACCACCACTTCGACGACGAGCAGCAGGTCGACCTCCACTGGAATCTTCTTCGTGGCCAGCTACAGTGACAGCATCGCGGCCGACAGCCGCGAGTACTCCTTCCTCTACGATGGCCTCGGCAAGCACATCCTGAAGTCCAGGTACACCTGAACAAAATGGCGGGCAGTGCGGCGGCGGCGCGGCGAGCCTCCCCCCCACACGGCCGAGGGCGACGTGGACAAGGACGGGGACGCGGCGATGGAGGGCGTGCATGAGTCGCTGGCGATGGTGATCGCGAACAAGGGCGACGGGAAGGGAGGCAACGGCAAGGGGCGCCATCGTGGCGGTCGCCGACACCGACTCGGAGGCCACACGGAGAAGAAGTGGACGAGCCAGGATGCGAATGTTCAGCTGTGCTTGACCGCGATAGTCAAGCTCTCTATCCAGACGGCGTCTCGGCAGCGCCTGACGATGGCGACGGTGGTGGATACGTTCACAATGCCGAAACATCATCCAATCATCATCAAGCTCGAGCAGGCGCTGGACGACTACAGGGAGCAAGTACAGGCAGCACGAGAGGCAGGAGCAGATCAGCTCCGCGCGGTTGGAAGCCCGACCGCCCCCTTGGCGGTCACGCTGGTCGAGACGCTGTCCACCTGCGACGCGGGCGGTCAGATGCGCCAGCAGCTCAGCGACTACCTCGACAAGATCGAGCCAGCGTCGGGCGAGCCGAGCGTGAGCCGCGAGCAGCTCAAGCTGGACGCGCAGGCCATCAAGATCGAGCACCGCTGCGAAGCATGGCAGAGCTGGATTTATTCGCCCGCGAGAAAAATCACGCGCGAGAGGGTGGTGCAATGTGGCCCCGCTAGCTGAAGAGGTGCGCCGCCGCCTTTTCATCTTGCTCGCGCGCAGGTCCGCGCGCAGAAAGAGGAGGGGGACGAGACGGGGCGGGGGTTCTCCTCAGCGGGCGGGGGCCCAAAACCAGCATGCGCAGTTTCGACTCTTAGACTGGGGGCTGATCTACCCCCCCTGCTGATGACGTAGGTGGTTGGCGCCCCCTGGAGCGCCGCCCGGCGGGAGGGGTAGGTCCCGCGCCGTCTGAGGTGCGTCGCGGACCTCCTCCGCCCTGGGAAGTAGAAGCGGAGTTCGCTGCACCGTGCTGCCCGCGGTCTCCCCCCGCGCAGAAAGGATCGGCCGTCGGCCCGGCCCATTCAGCTCCTCTGTGGCACGTCCAGCCAGGTCGCGACCTCGCCCCCTAGCCAGCCCGCTGGCATCGCGCCAATGAACCTCGTCGCCCGGCCCTCCGCCTTGAAGGCGTGGGTCATTGTCCCGCGGAGTGGCTAGTGGGGGGCCGCAACGAGGAGCTTGGCCTTGCTCTCCTGCGCGGTGGATCCGAGTATGGGGCGGCGACGGTTCTGCGACAGCTCGCCGCACGTACACCTCAACCGCCCCAGTGGCAAAGGGCTCCCTCGTTGAATGTTTAACAAGGGGCCCCGTAGCTGTTTTGGCTCAAATTCTAGAGCCGTTCCGGCTCAGGCATTGCCCCTGGGTTTGCCGTCACCGCCGCTTCAGGGCGGCTGGGTGGCGGCGAGCCTTCTTGGCTCGGCACTCGGCTGTCTCGCCCATCTCGAGAACGACTTCGCCACGGCGGGGAAGATGCCGCCATGGGGACACCGCGGCAATTGCAACAAGTCCAGCGGCCAGCAACGCCGGCAATGCCCCTACCCCGACTGCGGCTGCACCAAGGACCCGCACTGGTTCAAGTGGCGCAAGCATTGCGGTCGCCCTCGCGCGGAGGCCGCTGACGGGCCGCGCGCGCGGGGCGCGGCAGAGAAGGCCGCCGCGCCTCTCGCCTGGCCCCAATGGCGTGGCCGACATGCCCCAGGACATCACGACCGCGGAGATCAACTCGCTCTTGGTTATCGCCTTCAAGTTCGGGGACAATCAGGCCCGCGAGCAGCGCGAAGCATGGGGCAACCAGAAGCTGACCGAATCCAAAGGTCCAGTTGCCAAGCCTTTAGCGCCAGGCGTTGGAGGCCCCCCAGAATATCCAAATCCTCAAGAAGCGCCTCAACAACTCCGCGCGCGGCTGGCTGAGCGCGAACCCATGCTCGCCTCGTCGCAAGCGGAGCTCGAGGAACAGGACAACATGCACAAGTCTGTTCATCGTCCTTCTGCGCCTCCAGTCCCTCCTGCGGCCGCTGGAGGCATCAGCCTGCGGGGCGTCGTCGCGGGCATGGAAGGGGTCCCGGCGCCGGTCGACGACGACGAGCTCCTGGGCATCGACAACAGCGAGCGCGAACTTTCCCCCGCCGACCTCGAGGAGTTCGCTCGCCGAAAGTCAAACTCTGCAGGCTGGCTTCAGGAAGCTATCCGCGAAGTTGTTCGGCGACGCCCTCGCGACCATCGACCGCGTCAGAGCTGAGCTGCCCGCGCGCGTGGAGCGTCTCACCAAGAAGCGCAAGTCGGACGCGCTTAACGAGGAGCCCATTGACGGGGCTGGCGGCGCAGGACCTACCTCGCCTGGACCCCCCGGTGGAGACGGCCAGGCCACCGTGGAAGACCTGCAGCGGAAGGGGCTCGGTCGCGGCGAAGCGGGACTTGACGTTGCTGATTCAGCAACGGCTACTTCTACTGCACCCCCTGATGTGCGCGAACGTGCCAGGGCGGCGCTCGGCGCAGGCAAGGGCGCAGGTGAGGCCGCCCAGCCGGCAGCATCCGTCGAGCCCATCGCCCCCCTCCGCGAGCCCACCAGGGGCTCTGGAGACGAGGGGCCAAGCAGCAGCTCCCACATTTGGCAACGATCCGAATTTTTTTGAAGCTGATTTCTCTCCGGCCATAGCCCCGCTACTTCGCCCCCCGCCCCAGGGCCCCATCGTTGGACGTTGGCGCAGGTCTCCGGGCCCCCGCTCGCTCGAGTTCGGGCAGTCTTGAGTTGGAAGTTGAGACTGCGATTTGCGCGGGTTGGGGGGCCGCGAAGTCGCGGCTAAGTCGGACATCAGCGCATGAGGGTCTCGTCCAAGAGCACCGCCTTGTCTCCTGCGATCAGGTCGGCGAGGCCTCGCAGTGGGCGTTGCGCGTGCAGGGTGGGAATCACGACTCCTTCAAGCTGCTCCGGGCGCGGGGCCAGGGTCGTCTGGAGTTGCAATTTGTTTTGAAGACTTGGGCATGTACGACCTGGGAGATGGCCTCGTGTTGGCCCCAGATAGCATCGCGGCTTCGGTCATCAAGATTCCGGGGGGTATGTGGTTGTTTTCGGTGTTTGCATATCTCAAGGACTCGGGCCTTTCGGAGTAGAACTGCATTGCGCTTTCCTCTTCCGGGTCCTTGTTACCATGGTGCCGGGGCCCTTATATAGGGGGCGCCGGCTTCCAGGTGGAACCTCAGGAGTTGGCCGCGAGTGATGCGGTGCAGTCTCTTTCGGCTACTGTCGTCTTTTCTAATTCTCATGTTATTTGCACTGGCGCCTCGAAGAAGGGCGCGAGGCAGTTGTGCAATTCCGTCGCACCCAGCGGCATGTCCCAGGCCATCAAGCACACGACTGTCAGATATGAAGCGGCTACGAAGCCACAAGCCAGTAAGGGTCCATCTCTTCAAGCAGATCGCAAAGTTGCAGGCTCTCGGATGCGTCAATCCTCCACCTTTTCCTGCTGCTGGGGCGATTGGACCTTTGCCAGGGGCGCCTTCCTGGGACGTGGAACTTGACTGTGGGCAGTACGGGCTCGATCTTGTTCGTGCTCGGGCATCGAAGGGGCTCTATCGAGAAACACCTCAACCCCCTTTACAAACTCTGGGCTAACCAGGCCGAGATTGAATTCCAAGGGGATCGGCAAGCCCCCCCCCCCCATTCTGGGAACTCGTGGAAGGCTTCCTACGTTGGCGTGGAAATCGGTCCTGGGCAGAGACAAGCGTGCATCTCGGCAGCCTAAGTTATGTGTTGTTCGGGTGGTGGAGAGCACTTTCGGAATCTTCGCGTCTGCGCTTCGCCTCGAGGGTTCGTGGGGTCATTCGGCAGGCGCTGGTGTCGCCACTGTTTCTGGCTCACCTTCGGCGGGGCCGCCCTGCGCGAGCGGGCCTGGCCTGGGCGCGCCTCTTGCAGGAGAAGGAGGTGGCAGCAAGGAGAATAGTTCCCTTCACCTAGGCAGTTACGCGAGGCAGGCAATTTCCTGTCGAGACCACCGCCGCTGATTTCGGACCACCTTGGAGAGTTGGAAGCTAAGTTTATTGGTGCCCAAAACATGGTCAAGAGCGTGTTCGACACTCTGGGTCGTGGGCCTCTGGGGGCGCAGGTTTGCAATGACGTGCTGTCTGAGGGGATCACGGTCCTGGATGATATCTCCGAGTTTCTGGGGCACTTTTTTCTTTCCTGCGAAACGCAAGTAACAAAGAATGGAGGTCCTGGCTTTTGGAGGGCGCTGGCACTGGGGCGCGCAGAGTACACTGGACTCGTGAGGCTGTCCCATGGGCCCCGTCGTCGACATTATCCTGTAACGGTGTGGTTGTTCCTGATCCTCGAGCCCTGCTGGACAGTGAAGCCGCTCGTTTAGTGGCCTTTGGAACGTTAGCAAGCAGCCTCCCGCGCAAGAGTCGGCCGACACGTTGCGAAGCGCTTCGAGGTGCTATTCTCTGCGCGCGGCTATTAGTGAGGATGGAGTTGTTCACATGCTTCATTATGTTGCCTTGTCTGATGGTGCCCTGACCTGCCGAATGAAGATAGTCAGCATCAGAGAAGCTACCGCCACCCTCCCCAACCAGATCAGATGTGCGACGGTCTCCCTCTTACCTAAGTCGGCTGGGAGATGGAGACCAATCGGCTAAGTATCTCCCTTCTCTTCGCTTATGGGGGAGGCTACGAAGAGGGCGCACAGTGGAATGGGGAGGTAAGCTCTAACGTCCGCACCTGGCGGCAGGCGCTTTCGCAGGCGCGGCCGGCGCGGCATGGGGGCAAGTTGTCAAGGCTGAGGTCTCCACTAAGCAGTCCAAGTCTCATGTCGCTTGTCCGGTGCTGTGGGACCTTTGCAAACTTTACGCGTCGATTCGACTTCGGCCCCTCCTGCAGCGACGCGATATGTTCGCATTCCCTCGTGAGATCTCCTTGGCCTGCATCGTTGCCCATCGAGGGCGCGCGACGATTGCAGGCATTGAGAGGGGTCCTTGTTTGCAGAACACGGCGTAGTAACAGGGGTCGCATTTGCCGCATCCTTCGCGCGTGCGCACGCGATTCCCCCCATGGACATGATGAGTGAATATGCGCGCAAGACTTTGATAATATACATCGATGATTATGGCATTCTGCCCGCGGTTACGGCATCGCGCGTCACCCTGGGTATCATGACATCAGCCGCGCAATTTTTTTCGGTCCTCATCGACGACACGACGCGCCTTGTCTCAGAGGACAAAGCCTCAGTAGCGCGCCCCTCCCAGGCTGTCGGGACCTAGGTTTCCGATCTCCTAGAAGGCCTGGGAGGCGAGGTATCGGCTGCCAACTCGGCCGACAATCCAGGGGTGGATGATACTGCGGGAAGGCCAGGACGTCAGGGAGGCAGAGGGGTGAAGCATGCTCGTAGACAAGTCACATGTAAGATGCGGGCGCAGAGGCTTGGCACTGCCGTGCAGCTTTGCAAGTTTTCACGGCTGGCCTTTTTGGCGGGGGCCACGTACGTTTCTGAAGTACACGTAGCTTCAGATTATGAGTTGGGTGATTTGCGTCGTTCTCTCGGTCGGGTGCTCGAACCACCTTCAGGACAGCGAAGCCTCACTTCGTGCTCACCTTCGACAGCGATCCCTGCCGGTTTCCTGCTGCTTCACCTTTTTACATTGTATTCTACAGAGATTTGAGCCAACCAGTGTAAGATATAATCCGGTTTCTTTGGTCGTTCCGGTTTCCGAAGCAACCTTGGCAAATAGTCTCGGGGGGGCTTGCCTGGAGGAAGGTCAGAGGCCACATCGGGGCCATGACGCTTCCTTTGTCTCGTATTAACTGGGGCATGAAGTCATTCACCGAGCTGGTCAACGATTTCGGGGACACCTTAGGTACGACCACCATGTCCCATGTGACAATCAAGTCTTCCCTGAGAGACGGAATCCCCAGGCAGTTGCAGCGCGATTCAGGCAAGTCCCTCGGCGCGGACGCCAGGCACTGCTATGACGTGGCCCAGGCAGCTCTGTCCGCCGGCAAATTCACCGCCCACGAGAAAGGATGCATTCGCGGGCTCAGCTGCGGCGTTGCCTGGATTATGGATCTGGCGATCCAGACCGACTGCAAGCTGGGGTCCGACTTGCGTCCGCTCTGTAAGGCTGCTCCTGATCCGATCTCCCATATTGTGGCGTTGTTCGGCGGCCCAATCCCAGGGGGATGAAATCGCGGAACGCGGTGTCCAAGAAGCAGCCAGAGCGATCGACCAGGATGAGCGACAGCAGTTGTTTCTGCACACTCAGGCGGTTTTCTTTCACCCAGGTGATTTCTGGCTTCGTCCTCGCAAAGAAGGTGGCGCTCGTGTGTCTTGGGCTGACGACCCAGAGAGGGAGGACACGAACGTCTCGGGGGACATCTCCATGGGCGGCAGCTGCGAGCGCAGCACAACTAGAGAGCTGTCTCGAGCAAGCTGGGGTTCCACGGCACTTCCGGAGTCTGGGGAGCTGCTGCGTTCTGCGCATGGGCCCATCAGGGCCCCCTCCGCAAACCAGCCAAGCGGGGGAGTTTGGGGCTCTAGAGGCTGCCTCTCAGCGCATTTCTGGGCCGCCTCGGGGGCGCCCTGATTGCCTGGGCGCGGCCGAGGCCAAGTGTGCCCCCAAGGCTATTCAGCTCGCCCATAAGCGCCCCGATGCTGCCACGATGTGTTCGGCCCTCTCGGCCACTTGGGACGGTTTCAAGAAAGCGAAGGCCCATGCCCTGGATGGAGGCCCACTCTTGCTCAGGACGCCTGCTTCAAAGCAGGCGACGACTCGGCTGACAGCGCGCCCGAGCTCGGTCTCCGGCGTCACCCGAGCCCCGCTGACAGCGAGCGCGAGGTTTTGGACCGGCAGGTTCGAGCGCGCAAAGCAGCGATAAAGCTCGGAGCACGGTCCCCCCCAGCTTGGCCCCGACTCGATCTGTCAGGAGTTGAGTTGATTAAGGTCCCGGAGGTGGCAAAAGTCTTTGCCCCCGTGATCGACCGCGGGCGGTCGCGGCGCAGAACGCACTGGAGGCTCGGCACCCGTTTGCGCGTCAGGCGCCATGCGCTCGGAGCCTCTGGGCAGATTCTTTTTTTTCTGTGTTTCTTGGGGGGGGGGGGGCTGGGAGAGCGAGAGCGCGCGCTCCTTCCGTTTGACTGCTCCGGTGAGAGTCCGTCGTTCGCGCGCACCTCGCGCAAGGCCGACGCCGCGTCGGGCCCCCTCAAGATTCCGGTCGAACTGCGCCCGGGGGCGGAGGGGGCCACGAGGAGAAGCGCGGACAGGTGGTTTCTCATTTTGACGGGCTGCCACGCGAAGCACAACGGTGTTAAGGCGGCGGCAGATATCCTTGCCATCGAGTGATCTTGATGGCATGGCACGGCCCATGTAAACATATTCCACTTCCTCCTCCTCCCCCTCCTCCTTCTCCTCCTCCTCCTACCTGGTCCTCTTCCCCCTCGCGCCCCTCTCTTCGCACTGCCGCGGCCCTCCGGGGGCCCATCGCCTTCGCGCGGAGACGCGGCCACAGGTGGAGCGGGCGCTTGGGGCTCCGCCCCACGGCGGAAAGACAGCGTCGCCACGTCGGCCAGCTGCGGCGCCCGCGGGGCCGCGGCCGGCATCAGGGCGAGCTGGCGACAGGCCGCGCGCGGGCCGCCGGCCAGAGCCCGCACCGCGGCCCGCGTTGAAAACACGCGCGGCATCACCTGCTCTGCCGCGCTCGCGCGAGAGCACTGGGCACTATTGGCGCGAATCCAGGGCGGCGGACTGGTCAGCGGGCGCGGCCCCGCCACGGCGGACAGCACGCAGGGGCTGCCTGACCCAGAAGGATCGGCGCTGTCAGAGCTAGAAGCACACGAGCTCCACGACGCCTGCGGCGGGCGCAACCAGGACGCCGATACCGTGTCGCGGCAGCGCCAAAACGGCTACCACTTCTCGCGCATTGATTGGCGGCGTCGACGGCGCCGCGAACTCGCGCGGCTCGCCAAATGACGGGGCTGCCAGCTCGGATGACAGCCGCGGCGCGGTGCCGCGCGCGGGCAATTGCAGGTTAGCCGCGACCCGCGCTGGCAGCGCTCAGATCGCGTCTGCCGCGGGCGGGGCGAGATCCTCGAAGCCGCCCTCGCACGCGAGGGGCGGCGCGCGCTCCGCGTCCGGCGACGCACCGCGCTGGCAAGATATGGGCTGCTTCAACCGTCGAGAATACAGCGCTGCACAACCAGCAACAGTCCGCAGCTATCGCGCGAAGAGGCGCCACATCGCATAGGAAACGCCCTGCGCTGCCGGCGAAAATTGCACGCTCGAGGTTTGCCGTCATTTGCGCCGCGGGCCTGTTTCCGCGCGCCGCTGCCCCCCTGAGCGCGCCCGGGCTCGCGCGGCTTCGCAGCAGCGCCGCCGGCCGCTGCCGCGCGCGCCCACGCGCGCCGCGCTCGCGCGAAACGACGCGCGGGCCAGAGCGCGCTTCTCGCGGTCACGCCGCGGGAGAAAGCGCGCATCTGACCTGAACAGCTCATCGCCAGCGCTGGCTCGCCTCACGTTGCAGCGAGGCTTCGCATCGGCGCGAAATCGCCGCGCGAGGGCGCGCCAGCTGCATTGCTCTTCGCGTCGACGCGCTAAATCTAGAGCGACGCGCGCAGGACGGCCGCTCGTCGCCAGAGGGCGCGCGCGATGCGCGCGCGGCCCCGAACCTTTGCGCTGCCCTTAGGGAGCGATCCCTCGACGACCACACTATCGCCCCACGCTGCAATCGCGCGATCCCGAAGCGGTCCTGCGAGCGGTCGAACACCGTGCGAGCGCGCGCTCGCCGCGCCCAACGGCTGCGCGCGCTTTTTCTCACGTTGAGAACGCGAGCCCTATACCCAAGAGTTCCCCACCCGCGATTTGCTGATTCCCGCGAGCGGAGAACCATATTTGTCTTTTTTCGGTTACAGAATTACTCGTGTATAGAAGCTTGTCGACAATGCAAAGAGCCGACCCCAGGCGCGCGGGCGCCCTGCTTGCGTCGGCGAAAATCGCGGCGGCAGATCGCTCGGCCGGGCGGCGCCGCGCGTCCGCCGCCGCGCGCCGCGACTGATCCCATCGACACATTCGGGCCAGGTCTCACTCGAGCACATTGAGCTACCGTCGCAGGGCCATGCGAAGCGGCCCATTGATCACGCGCGCGCGGCCGCGAGCACGCGCGAACAGCGGCCTGCGACGATGCGCGCGAACGCCGGGCCTGCGCGTCGCGGCGACGCCCGGCGCGGCATCGCGACGCAGCAGGGCGCGACATAGACGCTGCGAGCCAGGGGAGACGCGGGGCGCGCGACCTGGACTTCGACGCCGAGCACCACGGGCGGCGAGCCCCACTCCATCACGCGCGCCCGCACGGCGCCGATGCCGAGCAGAATGATGATCAGCTCGGCAGCGGCCGCGGCTGCATCGCCCGCGCCGCCGCCCTCGTCGGCGCCGAAGAAATAGTCGACATGCCAGAGGGATGGCAAGGATACTACACGTCCGAGCACGGCTGCGAGGAAGCCCCCCGCCGCGCGCGGCAGCCGCGTCGCGGTCGATCGGCCGACCCAGCCGCGTCCGCGCATTCAGGTCGGACGCGGTCGAGTCGTCGACCGGCCTGATTTTTTCTGCACAGCGGAGGAACGTTGTAGACAAACGCGACGCGGTCGAGCGGCAGAGTCTCCGCGACTACCAGAGCTCCCATGCGCCCCAGCATCCGTGCAGCGCCTGCCAATCTTTCGACGCGGCACCCACGCGCGCGGCGCGGCGTCGCGGCCGCAGGCGGGCGGCCGCGGCCCGCTTTCACGTGGGCCCAGCAGCGGTTCTGACGAGCTGTCGGCTACCGCGGAACGGGGGCATTCGATCGCTGGGTCGCCCGTCAGCGGCGCGCCCCGGCAACGCGGGCCGTCGCGGGGCGCTCGTCGCGCTCGCGCGCGAAGCGGCCTGTCGGAGGGACCCAACGGCATCGGAGTCATGCCAGCCGATGCGCCGCGCCAGTCGCTCGATGAGCGGCGGGCGCGAGCTCCCCGCCATCATCCGGCCAACGGGGCCCGCCCTGGCAAACCACGAATCGAGCTCGCCGCCCACCGCGATGGAGCGTCGCCCCCGGGAGGGCTCGCGAAGAATCCGCGACTGCTCGCGCCGCGCCTCCTCGCTGGAGCGCCGGCGTTCCAATCGACTGCATGCAGCGCGACTCGATCCGAATTGGCCCGCGCGCGAATTCCAAATGAGGACGCGCGTCGCGACGGTGACGCGGCGCGGCGCGAATGCAGGGGACGCGCCGCGCGGACGGCTCCTTCGCCGAGCCGGCGGCACCAAGGCACGCGAGGGCCGTCACGCTCGCGATCCAGCCGCGCCCGTCATGCGCGTCGTCGGCGAGCGCAGCCGCGCCGCGCCGTGAGCGCCGCGGCGCGGCGACGCCCGGTCGCCGGACAGCTGCCCGAATCTGCCGCGTCTCCGCGGGGCGAGGAAGCCCGCCGGCAAGCATCCGCGCGAACCACGCACGCGCGCGCGCTGGGCGCGACAGGCGGGGCACGGGCGCCGCCTCGCTCGCCCCGCTCGCGGGGGGCACGTCTGCTTGCATTCCCTGCGGCGCGCCGAACGCGCGACGCGGTCGGTCGCGCGCGCGATTGCACGCCGGCCTGGGTTCAGCGGCCCTTCGCCCAGCGGCCGCCGGCCGCGGGCAACGCGCCGCTCGCCGCGGCGCGAGCGCTTCGCATCGCCGCGCCCCCAGCCTTTACCGGACCAGCCCTTGCGCTTTGCGCCCGCGCCCTTCTTCGCCGCGGCCAGCGCCGAGGGGCCCCCGCCGCCGCCTTTGGCATCGCCGCGCATGGGCGTCGTCGGGCGCCGCGGATAAGAGGCCGGGAGCCCTTCGCTCGCGCAGCTCATCGGCGGAGCGACGGATATCGTCGCAGCAACGCTTTGCAACCTGATTCAGCGCGGCGCGGCGCGCGGTCGCGGCGGGAGAACCGCGCGCGCGCCATGTCGACGTCAAGCCCGTCGAACCAGACCAAGCACGTTCTTGCCAGTCCTTCCGCACCACACCGCACACAAGCCCGATCTGCGGCGCCCCCGCGCCCGCGCGGAACGCGACGCCCGAGGCGCGGCGAGGCGGGGATCGGGGACCAGGCGCCTCCGCTTCAATAGCGACGCGCGTCACCACCTCGCGATGCGCCACGGCCGCGGCGCGCGACAGCTGGCCCGTGGCTTCTGCGGCCACGCTGCACCTGCGCCGCGGGCGCGCAGCGCCGTGCGCGCGGGAGACGCGGGCGAGCCGAGAAGTGTCGGAGCGCCGCGCGTTCCTAGTCCGCGCACCAGCCAGGCAAGGATTGACGCAAATCGCGCGCGCGCGGCGCTGCCCCGCCGCTTCAACCTGCGCACGCGGCCGGTCGCGTTCGCGGTGCAACGCGCGGCGCGCGCGCGATGATTTTTGCGATATATGTTGTTAACTAACTGGCCCACCATAGGCGAGGGCCCCTTCATCTCATGCGGGAGGCCCGCGAGATGAAGTTCCGCCAGGAGCTCGCGCGGGAGGCCCGCGAGATGAAGCGCCGCCAGCGGCGCCGCCGTTCGCCGCGGGCAGCGCGGGGGCCCTCTCTTTGACTACGGAGAGGGCACGGCGGATGACCGCTTTGGAGAGGCCCGGAGCCTGTGCCAAGGTGCCGAGATCGGAGATTCTCTTTGCGACGACGATTGCCCGGGGCATTCCCTTCCAGCATCGGACGGAAGAGGGGGAGGAGGAAGAGGAGGAGGAGGAGGAGGATGTTGCGCCCGCTCCCGATCAAAGTGGTCGGGCGAGCGGACAGACGCGCTCGCCGCTCGGAGGAGGAGGGGGGGCGAGGGGGAGCAGGGGGTCGAGCGCGCCGATTGCGCGGCAGGTCAGACTATATCTCACACCGCCAGCCTGACCGGGGTCTGTGGATTTAAGGCAGATCGAGTCACAGCTTTTCGCAGCGCGGCCCCTAGAATACCTCCCCAGCGGTGATGATACCCTGCAGCTACACTTCGGCGAACTTGCGGATGGGGCCTGCGAGAGCGTTCCTTGGCTAATTGACGTATCATGTCGATCGCTTGCTCCCCCAAGCTACTGCGCACCTCAGCTCCCAGACATAATGCGCATCCCAGGCCGCTAGTTGCAACCACCGCGTAATCCGAATCGTTATTCTTGAGGGCTTATCGAAGTAAGCCCCCCCAAACGTTATTTGCACCTGGCCTGGGAAGTCCGTTGCCCGATATCGGTGACACCACCGCAGAATAAATTGAAATCCGTGGGCGATTTACGCATGGGACTACAAGGTCAATCCAGCTTTGGACATCTGGGGAGACTGGCAGATGAATCCGATCGAGCACTCGCTCAACGTTCCAGTCGGGGATGCGCCCCTCAGCCTCCGCAAATACCTGCCTCCAAGCTGCCACGAGCTCCGCGTGTCGAGCGTGCGTGCGCAGACAATGACTCTGCGGGCCCGGTCCGTCTTCAGACACACCCAGCCCCAATCGTCTGAGCATTGCACAGAACAGCCCCATGTTGGCAAATGACAACGCAAAGTTCGCGGAGCACAGCAATACACACGTTGCCAGAATATCTTTGCTTCACCGGTTCCGGCGGCATTCACGCGCGTTGGGTACCCAGGGTCTCTTCATTGTTTTTTGGGAACGTTGCGCTCGTGTTGGCCTGTTTACTGGTGGTTGTTGACTTTACCGGTGGATGTCGGCCGTTTATCGGGGCGTGAATTTTTGACGCTTTGCGCATCCACCGCCCATCCAGAAGTCATGCCCATGAGAGCGAACGGGGGGGGCTCCGTGGCCATCTCGAGCCGTCTTGGAGCGGTCTTGGAGTTGTTTGGAGTATCTTGGGAGCCATCTTGAGCTAGCTCGGGCTATCTTGAGGCATCTTGGAGGTCATCTTGGGCTCTCTGAGGCCGCTCGGGGGCCTCTTGGGTGCCTCTCGGGCGCCTCTTGGAGGGGACCTCTCGGAAGCCTTGTAGAGCCTCTTGGTACTATCTTGAAGGCGATCGGCCAACAAAGGGAGGGTCTTCGATGTCTGCCCCCCCCCTCGGGGGCCACGACCCTCGCGGGGGGCGCCACGAGTTGGCCCCTCTGGCCGAAAAGGGACACTTTGATTTACCGGTCTCACGCCCAAAACATCTCAGTGAGGGGACGGGGAGGTTCCCGCCCCCGCAGGGAACAGGGGCCGTGGAAGAAAAAAGAGATCACCCTCAGACCACCTGTCGCCCAAAGGGCTGGTGAGATTTAAAGGTGGATCAACGCATTCATTGCCAAACGCGATTGCCGATGCATACACCTAGAGTTCCAGGGGATGTTACCAATTTTACCGGTGAATATTATCGAAGAAGCTAAGGCCATTAATGTTGGCCAAAACGCTGGAGTGCGAGGGGGGCAGGTCTACGCAAGGCTTGCCACGGGATCTTGGCTCTTTCGCTCCCCCCGCGTATCTTTTTTTGCCATCGCCCACCTTGCCCCGACGTCGTCGACCAGTGTTTTTAACTTGACGCATCAATTTAGCCTCCTGCATGTTGGACCCCAAGACGGCCCGACGCCCGTCCTGGATTTCTGGTGGATGTTGGAATGCCGGTGGATTCAGGTGTTCCGTGGATGTTGTTGAATTGCCTACGTGTTAGAATATACTTGTGGATGACCACGCTGCAAGTCTATTGGTGAGTGAATCGTTAAAGATATCAAAGAGCCTTTCTAGGTGGTGCCAAAAGTCGTAAGAGGGAAGCGAATGTTTGCCGTTTAATTTCATCGGACGAGCACAATTGGCATCCGTGCGATTCACATAGAATAGGTCTTAAGTACGTGAATGGCGGTGACTATCTCGTTCAAATCCCCGATGCTATACGAAAGGTCAGTTAGAATTGTTGCCAGCGTTTCATTGGTTCGTTAGTTTCCTCAAGACGTTTTCAGCAGCCTTTCTTCTATATGCGGGTGGGCATCTCCTTTTTGCAGAAGTGTGTTGGGCGCCGATATTTGGAGATGCAGGTTGGATGTTTGTTATGTTTCTGTTGTCTGGGGTTGCGAATTCATCGGCGCAGCTGAATTCTAGTAAGTAAAGCCGCGTTCACGGAGAGGCAGCGTTGGAAGAATTCAGGCGTCCCAAATTCTTTTTTCTTTCGGCTTAGTCACCGCGCGCTTCGGAAAGAAGGCAAACAATGATTGCGGAAAACGACGATGGCGATATGAGATTGGGGGTTTTCGGTTCCGACTCCTATTCCGTCTTCTTCCGGTTCGGACACCGATTCCCATTCCGTTTCCTCCCGGTTCCAATTCCTTTACCCATTCTCTTTTTCCGGTTCCGACCCCATCCCCCGTTCCGTTTTGATTCCCATTCCATTTTGAGGTTCCAATTCAGATTTCTATTATGTTTTCCTGCTTTCCCGGTTCCAATTCCCATTCCGTTTTCTTCGGATTCTATTTCCGATTCCCATTCGTCTTTTTCTGGCTCCGACTCCCATTTCGATCCCTTCGGGGTCTCATGCGGATTTTCATTGCGTTTTCTTTCCGTTCTGGTACTGATGTTATTATATTTTATGTGTCTGGATCCGGGTTTGTTGTCCACTCTTGTGTTGTCTTCTTCCGTAGAGTTCCCCCGTTCGGCCCGTGCTAGTTCTGATATTTTGTTGGGCAATTGCAATTTGGCATCGCGAAGCCCGACGGCGGGCGGCTGCAAAACCACCCGCCACGCGCCGATCCGTCGGGCGGGCCTGGCTCCCGCGCGGGCTTGTTCGCATGCCGCACGGCCGTGCGTCGGATTTCTTGCTTTCCTCACTTCCCTGCGCGGTCGCGTCGTGTCCACTGGCCGCCTGGCCGCGGGACGAGATATCAAGTACCCAGTCATGCATGTGGCACCCTTCCTGCCTAAGTGGCACTTTGGGTGTAGGGCATCCGCCCAGGGTGTCTCTTCTGCTTACCATAACGCAGCTTTGGTTGACCTCTGGCGCGGCGCGCGGCGCGTCTGTTCGCCATAGTGCGGCGAACGCATTCACGGTCGCGGTTTTGTTTTTTTCTCGTGGCCCGCGAACGCCTTGGCTGCGTGGCTTTTCTGTGGCCTTGTGATGTCGGTGCGCGCCCGCAGCGGCCAGAACGCATGTTTCTTTTGGGTTCACTACTGGCGCTTGCTGGTGATTTCCCCGGTCCCATAGCGGCGTTTTGGGTGGCCCGTGGTGGTCGTGGGGTTATCGTTTGCGCCCATTGCGGTCAGTCAATCGTTCGATGAACCTGCTTCGGTTTTTTTCTTGCACTTGTGTGGTCTCATGGGTTGGCCTTCTGTGGCGTTGCATTGTATGTGCGTGCCCGTAGCAGCCAAGTTCGCGATTGGCGTTTTCCTATATTTCTCCGGTTCCATAGCGGATTTTCGGCTGGCCCGTGGTAGCCCTGGAATTTCGTTTCTGCCCAGTGCGGCCAATAATCGATGGACCTTTTCTGGTCAGGTACGGGTGCCTGTCAGGTTTCCTTGTCGTCCCGGCGTGGACTCGTGGGTCGTCGTGCCTAGAAGGGCCAATTCGGTCCGCGTCCTGGTAGCCCCGTGGGCCGCTATGCTATCCCGTGGGATTGCATTCGTACCATCGAGTATGTTTCTTGGTTTGTATGCCGGGCGACTGCCGTTTTCGGGCGGGTCTATCTTTTGCGCGCAATCCCGCAGCGAACCAATGCATCAATTGTTTCCGCACGAGCGTGGCTGCTCAGCCAGCATCGTTCGGCCCCATGGCGGATGCTGAACTGTCTGGGCCGTTGAAACATGACCCCGCGTTCAGTGCCGAGTGGCCGGACATCGAATTCAAGGCAGGGATCGAAAAGGAGCTGGCCCGGTTGGCGAACATCCGCATAGAAGGATTGGTGGGCGCCGACCGCTTGCCAATTGCCCTGACAGCGTTCTACGCCACGCGCTGGAACGCGCGAGCGCGGCGGGTAAACAGGCACTGGCGCGCGCGCTTGGCGCGGTGACGCGCGCGCAACGCGGGCGAAGGCGAACGGTTCCTGTGTTTCACGTCGATGTGGGCGCCGAGCTGGCGTCGATTTCGCTCGACGGGCTGAACCGGTCGGTCTGGCCGAGGTTAGGCAAGCGAGCGTGGGTCGCCAGCGGTGGGCGACGCGTTCGCGATGCCGCGACAGGAGCGCAAAATGCGACTGGCTCGCGGCCGAAGCCGCGAAGGCCAAGAAGCGCGGCTGCAGCAATGCTTCTATCTGCGCGGATTTGCGCGGTTTCCTCCCGACCTGGGCCGCGAGCGTTCATTGGCACCAACGATGACGGACAGCGAGGCCGCGAGCACCGACGGAAAGGCGCGCGCTTTCCTGGTCCGAGTGGCATTTTGCCTTCGACGCGTGGGCAATCGCGGCCGCTTCCAACAAATCATTGTCACGCGTGTGGTGTCTGGAACACAAGCGTCTCGTACTGCAGTTCGTTGCCGCGCCCGCGTGTGCGCCGCGGCGGGCCCGAGTTTGGCGCGTCGCCAGGTGGCCCTGGAAGCCCCCCGTTGCGGGCCGCAGGGCGGGCCCCCGGCTTCTCTGTGATAAAATCGCCAGGAAGGGTTGGGCTGAGCGCTCGCAGCAGAGCGGCGTTGAGCCGTTCAATGTCGAAGAAGCCGCCGAGGATCTCGACTCGTTGGCCCCCCGGGCAGCCGAGAGCGAGTTCGATCGCGCCGCCAAGGTGCGCTGCTGGCCGGTTTTGCGGCTCACGCGCGCATTCCGCCGTGCAGGGGCAGTCACCAGGAGGGTCATCAGGCGGAAAAAAGCAACCTGATTCGGTACACACGCGAATAAGGTTGCCAATTTCGCGCATAACCGCGTTCAGTCATATTCGCGTGGGTTCAGGCGTTAAAGCGTAATCATGCATACAGTCATACATATATATATATATATATATATATATATACACACGTACATTATCATGAAACCTATGGTTGTGATGGTGGTGGCGGCGGTGGTGGTGGGTGGTGGCGATGGTGGCGGTGGCGGCGGTGGTGGCGGCCGCGGTGGTGGTGGTGGCGGTGGTTTGTGGTGGTGGGTGGTGGCGGTGGTGGCGTTGGTGGCGGCGTGGCGGTGGTGGTGGCGGTGGTGGGCGGCGGCGGCGGCGGCGCTGGTGGCGGCGGTGGCGAGCGCGAAGTGGGCTCTGGCACCCAAGCGCAGGCCCACTGCACACTGCAGCATGTTCTCGGGGGACTCGCGATCAGCTTGGCCCCACCCTCTGGCAGGGCCCAGACAGCACAGCGGGCAGGATAGAGGAGGAGGATGAGGAGGGAGGATGAGGAGGGTGACGAGGAGGAAATGGAGGTGGAGGAGGGCCAGGAGGCAGGCAGCGGCGGTGGTTGTGTTGGAAGGAGGGAGAGAACGAGAGAGAGAGAGAGCGAGAGAGAGAGAGAGAGAAACACACAAAGAAAAGGAGGGGAGGGAGGAGGCGGAAGGAGGGGAGGAGGATGCGAATGAGCAGGATAATGACACGGAAGGCGGCACGAAGGACAGAGGAGCTGAAGGGCGCGAAGGGGCGAAGACGACGCGGGAAAAGGAACACGATCGCGTGCCGACGCTGCGTGAAAGCGAGCGCGAGCTCCGCTACCAAAGAATTTGAGCACCAGCGAACGTTGAGCCAAAATTGCGACGGCGGTGGGAACGGAGGAGTAGAGCGAGGAGGGGAGGAGGAGCAGGATGAGGAGGAGGATGAGGAGAAGGAGCAGGAGGAGGAGGAAGATGAGGAGGAGGAGGAGGAGGAGGAATATGATGATGAGGAGGAGGAGGAGGAGGAGGAGGGGGAGGAGGGCGGCAGCGGCGGCCGCGACGACGACGACGGCCAGGGGCAGGAGTGACCAGCGGACCCTCCGTCATGTCAACTCTATTGCCCCATGGAATTTCGAAGCATCTGAGGGACCCCGTGGGAACCGAAAGAAGTCCAGGAAGGTCCAAGGGAACAAACGCTTTTCGGAAAATCCCTGAACCGACGGGGAACCCCTGGTGCGGTCCTGCCCCTCGTCGTCCTCGTCGCCCTCATCCTCCTTTCCTTAGTTCTTTCTCTCCCTCCTTCTTCTCCTCGTCCCCCTCCTCCTTTTCTCCCGCCTTCTCCTCCTCCTGCTCCTCCTCCTCCTCCTCCTCCCTTGCAGTCTGCCGCGGCCTCTTCCTTCCTCCTCCCACCTCCCTTCTCCTTGTTCTTCCCTTCTCTCGCTTACTTCTGCACCCCCCCTTCCTGCTCCCCTCTCTTTCCGAGCGTGCGCCCCTTTAGCGGGCGTCGTTCGGCCCCATCGGGCCGCTCGCGCTCGCAATCAGACGCGCAGGAAGGTTGCAGCGGCAGCCTCGTTTTCCGAACCGCGTGCGGCCGCGGCGACGAGGAGCTCCCGTAGACGAGCGAATTTCGGATTCGCAGAGGCCCCCCACCACCCCCAATCCTCGATCCCCGCACCCCTTCTTGCGCGCGCTGATTGCGCGCGCCGTCGTCGGGCTATCAGCCCATCTTGTAGGCCCACTCTTAGTTGTAGAAGGGCTGGGTCTCGTCCGGGGGGAACGCCTGCGACGGCCCGAAATCCAGGGCTGTATCTCCGAGATCCCACCACGACGCAGCCGAGCTCGCCGAAGCTTTCGAGGCCGTCGGCGGATTGCTCACGATCTGACGGGGCCACGGGGGGCGGGATGCAGAGAGGGAGCATGAGGAGGAGGACGCGGAGGAGGAGGACAAGAGGATGAGGAGGAGGAGGAGGTGGAGAAGGAGGACCAGGGGGAGTAGGAAGAGGAGGATGAGGAGGATGAGGAGGATGAGGATGAGGAAGAGGTGAGGAGGAGCAGGAGGAGGAGGAGGAGAAGATCACGGCTCGACCGAAGATCGTCAGGGTTCTGATTTCGACGATCGATCGATCGACTCGCGCCTTGGTCTGCAGAAGCTCCACGTCGAGGTCCTCGGTCTCCGCCGTCGCCGCAGCCTCTCGGGCGGGGCGCAAGGAGGAGGAAGGAGGGGGGGAAAGGTGGAGGGGGAGGAGGAGGAGGAGGGGGATGATGATGATGATGATGATGATGATGATGATGATGATGATGATGATGATGATGATGATGATGATGATGATGATGATGATGATGATGATGATGATGATGATGATGATGATGGTGATGATGATGATGATGATGATGATGATGATGATGATGGTGATGATGATGATGATGATGATGATGATGATGATGATGATGATGAGAGGAGGAGGAGGAGGAGGAGGAGGAGATGGAGGAGGAGGAGGAGGATGATGACGATGAGGAGGAGGAGGAGGTGGATGGGGGGGAGCTTCTTGTAGGCTCGCTCTTTCTCTCTCTCTCTCTCTCTGTCCCTGTCTCTGCCTCTCTCTCCTTCTCTCTGTTCTCCACCGCTGTCTCTCATGCTCTCGCTCTCTATCTCTCGTTCCCTCTCTCCTTGTCTCGTTTTCTCTCTCCTCCTCTTCTTCTCTCTCCTCCTCTTCCTCCTCCTCCCTCTCCTACATCCCTTCCCTCTGCTCTTGTTCTCCCTTTCTCTCTCTCTCTCTCTCTTTCTCTCTTCTCTCTCTTTTTCCGTCCCTCCCACCTGCTTCTTGTTCTGAATCCACCCCGATGGTGGCATGATTGCCGAATGAGAACGCCGAAGGTGGGGAACGTTCGCCTTCTCGGGCGTGATCCTCGAGATCGCATCTTTCACGGGGTCCACGGGGCTCTCAGCTTTCGGCACGGGTCTCGCTTTCTGCGCTATGGGACTCTCGGCTTTCTTAGGCACGGGACTCTTCGATTTCTGCGGCACCACGGGACTCATCGCTTTCGGTTGCACGGGACTCTCGGCTTTCTGCGGCACCACGGGACTCATCATCGCTTTCTGCTGCACGGGACTCTCGGCGTTCTGCGGCACCACGGTCATCTCGGCTTTCTGCTGCACGGGGCTCTCGGTCTGCTGCTGCGCCACGGGGCCCTGAGTTTCTTCGACGACATGCACGGGACTCTCGGCTTTCTGCACCGCCACGGGACTCATCACGGGAGCGCCAGCGGTGGCGTCGGGCGGGACGTACTCGTTGTATGGCGTACCCCCAATCACGGCAACCGTGGGCGTGCGCAGGGCGTGCTCGTTGTCGTCGTCCGTCATGATTACGTACTGCTTCACGGTCTTGAACTTTTTGCTTGGTGGCGCCGTCATCCGATCGCCTGCCTTGAACTCGGACTCGGCCACGCACCCCTGGCCCCTGCGGGTCCAAACTCTAGAAACAGGGTTAGTGGGAATCCCCGGGGCCCCGATGGCTCCAGGGCCGCATGTGTTGCTTGGTTTTCTTTAATGTGTGCCAACACCTGCGAAACACTACCTTCGCGGGCCCGTCGAAGGAGATGGAAGTTTTGTCCTGCTCTGCAGGGAGGTTGGGGATCCAGACCTCAACGCACGTCGGAAGAGTCGTTGCCATGGCAACTGTGGGGGGGGGGGGGTCGGTGCCACAGGTTCCTTCCCAACAGCTTTCGGGCCCAAACAGCTCTCCCAGGAACCGAAATGAGGAGGGAGCAGGAGGAGGAGGAGGAGGAGGGGGAGGAACCGTGGAAGGAGGGGGCATGGAGGCAGGGAGAAAAGGGGTGATTGGGGGCGGCGGAAGGGATGAAGGAACGTGCTGAGGGAACTCAGGGCCCACTCGGGCCCACGTCCGCTGATGTTTTTTTTCTCGCCGTAGTGTTGCAGCAGCTGTCAGCCCACAGTGGGAATTCGGTGTTGCGCTAGCTTGCGACGCTTCTTCCAACGTTTCTGTACGAAGGAAGTCCACCTCTGGAAGGTCCTAGCGGAGCTTTGCTTCCGATGCGTCGCCCTACCTACTTTCTTAAACTTCCCGAGGAAATCCTCACCCTGGAAGCACGAAGTTTTTGCGGGGTTCAATTGCGACCGAGGGAGCTCCTTGACCGTATGGTCGAAGTAATGCATTTTAGGCCTCGTGTTCCACAGGAATTCGTTTCTACCCCAAGCTCGCCAGGCCAGGTAGTGGTAAGTCGTCAGATAAGCATTCCCTGCAGAAGTCGGTGATTCAGTATCCTCCAGCCAGAGCCCCTGTCGGTCTAGACTGTGTAGATGCTCTGCTGCAGCCCAGGCGCACGTGACAGCAGCTTTCTCCTTTCGGCTGGGGATGGGGGAGAAGCAGGACAGTACAGGTCAGCATTCTTGGCCCTCAGCCTATCCTCTCCTCCTCGAGGGTTCCCCCCTCTCAGAGGGGGGCGAGGAAGGAGGAGGGAGGAGGGCCAAGAGAGCTAACCTGAACTGTTTTCTTCCTCCGACAAGTAGGGGGGAGGGAAAGGGATGGTGAGCTGAAGTTGCGAGTAGGGCAGGGGGGACAAGAGAGAGAACGAAGGAGGATGGATGAGGAAGAGGAGGTGGATGAGGTCTCCTCAAGTGTATCTGCTTTCATAGAGCTTGCAACGTGGGCGAGGTAATACACGATGTGCTTCATCCTGGCAGCTTTGACGCGGCTAGACATGCACGGAAACGTAATGTTTAAATTGAGGCGTTCGAGTCCAAGCGCAGAGACCGTAAAGCAATAAAAACCTGGTTTTTCACCGTGCAGCCCAGCATCGCTCATGTACGTTTCGAAATCCAGGAACAGAAGACGGAGTGCATCTGGCTTGCCATCAGAAAGTATATCTCTTTCGTTTTGAAGCCATGATTCCAGGGACCCATTCATAACCCAGAACACTATAAGACTTGCCGTGAAATCTCTAAGAATACCTAGGTGCAGCGTGTGCATAAAATCTCGCCAGATTTGGTCGAGCGTCAGACCCAGCAGACTCATCCACGGACTCAGAAATCCGAATCTCCGTTCGTAATCAACGAAAACTGAATGACTCATCTGTGTCAAGCGCCACGGAGCTTGCTCTGAAAAGTTCATGTACGACATTGCTGCGTCTGCCTTCGGGAACATGTTCTGGGCCAGACATTTCTCACAGAGCAAGGTGCACTTATACCACCTCCTGAAACCATGCAGCTCCTTCCGGGCTTTCGCGTCCGCTTCCATGCCCACTACAGAGGCACGCCAACCGTCTGCCAGAAGCTCACCTGCATACAGCTTCCGAATGGTTCCAGCAGGAAATTCCTCGCCCGTGAAACCCTTCTCAGGCCAGAGCCCCGACCACATGCAATCCAGGCTCCACTTAAAGAATGCTGCTACTTCGCCACTGATAATATTCATGTGTTCTGCGCCCTGGACCCAATCAGCATCTATGTGGCACACGGGAATACCCTGTCGTAAACGCTGCCGTTAGTCACTGTGACGGCGTGCATCGACCACGTTAGGAATTCAGCATTGTTGTATACTTCAGCCCCATCGAAGTGCAAACCAATTGGGATCACACGTGCGAGCTCATCCTTGCTGAGTTTGGCGGCAGGGTGTTCCTGGTAGGGTTGGGCCTCATCTGGCCGATATGGGGCGGGGCCAACTTTTTTATCCCAGCAGTCCTTGAACGATGGTGCATCGACAGCTCGCTCCCAGAAAGCTGGTATTGACCCTGCCCCATCTCGGCCGAAGAGGCTGATGTCCCGCTGCAAAGGGCCCGCGTGCCAAACCTCATGCGCAGGAAAACTCGTTCTGTGATCTGCACCAGGGCCACCCCATTTGCACAACGGCCACGTGATGCAAACAAAAGGAGGACGTGGAGGATCACAGAGGAAGAGGTCCAGGAGGAGGGACGGGGCAGGCGGATAGGCGACGAGGACGGAGAGGAAGAATAATGGCGCCATGTGCAGACAGGGCAGGCCAAGTGCAGTGGCGTTTCACTTTGGGGCCCGAGAACCGCGGAGAACCATTCGTGGGGACATAGCACTGCCACTTCTGTCGGGCACGGTGTTCTCTTGTTCCTTCGTTAGGGGTGTGAAGGAATCGCAAGGCCCCAACCTTATCCCTTAAGGGGGGGTTATGTTTTCAGGCGTGCCATCTAAGTGGCATATTTGATCAGGGTGTTTTTATATTTTTTCAGGGGTGCCGTCTAAGGGGGGGGGGGGTCTCAAGGCTCTGACGTTCGCCCTTAAGCTCGCCTCGGTTTCAATGTCAGCTTGATAGTGTAATTGGCCAACGCGTTGTGGTTCCACCTCGAGAAAGCTGCATGCATATCCCTCTCCACATTCGATATCCACTTGCCGTTGCACCCGCTCTTGGCGTAATCGTTGAGCTCAGTACCAGCGCATTCTGGGGGTCGGGCGCTTCGGCTGATATTCTACACCCCTCCTGGGCCCATCCTCGTCCCCTCCTTCCGACCCCATCCCATCCTCTCTCTTGGATCGGTTTCGGGCCCGCGGGCCTGTCCCCCCGACGATGCGCCTGACCTTCCGGCAGGCCCGAGCTGCCACCACCATTGGCATCCCTTGACCCACCTCTTCCATGACGAAATCACAGAATTCGTCGAGGTGCTCCCGTGACTTCCTCGTCAGAGGGGCGCGATCATTTGGCAATCGACATCCCGTGATCGGACAACGTCGCAGCAAATGTGGTGGCGTGCGAGAAGCATATCTGCAGACATGCTCGCTCATCCGCCCTATCGGCTGCAACGTTGTCAGATCAGGACCTCGACCGATTGGCAAACGAACGCAAGATAGGTGCGGCGGTCCTCTTGCTGGGCCGAGGGGGGCTCGAACATGCCTTCGACATGTAACCTGGCGCGGGGCAAGCTGAGAAACAAGAGAACACGGGTGAGACGCAAGAGGACGGCGGCGGGGGGAGGCAGGGATGGGAGGAGGGCGAGGGCGACGGGACGGTGGATGAAGAGGGAGGAGGAGGGGGAGGAGGAGGAGGAGAAGGAGGAGGAGGTGGAGGCACGAGGAGTAGAAGGATGGTAGGAAGGCAGGAGGAGGAATTCAAATAGTCAGGGAAACACGTGGGCAGCCAGCGCAGCTTCTTCAACTAATCCTTCTATCTCTGTTCATGTCCCTCTCTCTCCCTCCCCCTCGTTCTCTCTCTCTCTCTCTACTCTCTGTCTATTGTTCCCCGTCTCCCTGCCGTTCTCTTTGTTTCTCTCTCTCTCTCTCTCTCTCTCTCTCTCTCTCTCTCTCTCTCTCTCTCGCTCTCTTTCACTCTCCCCCCACAAATGTCTGACCAGCCCCTGCTTCTGCATGATAATTCAGCTGGGGCGACGGATGTCACACAGCTTCGGCAGGCCCATCGTACCTGCGCGGCGCCGAGTTAGAGAGCGAGGGAAACGACAGCAACAGCAAAGGGATGATACCTCCGCCCATCCACCACTTCCTCCCTCCTCTTCTCATCTCACTTGGCCCGAAGTCCCCATCCATTCCTTCACCTCACTCATCCTTCCCTCCCTCACCATCCTCTCCTCATCTCGTCCTCCCCTCTCCTTTTTCCCATGCGTTCAGCGCCCAGGAAGCCCCTGGAAGTCCCAAAGTGTCCCGATGCCATTGGGGTTTTCGAGGCGGGCCCAGCTGCGGCGACGAGAATTCCTTGGGGGTGACCCAACAGCCCAAACGTGAGATCGGCAAGATAGCGATGGTCATCAGCTCGCGCCCGCAAGCCGCGGGTCTTTGCAGAAGTACAGTGCCCTAGTGCCCTAGCCGTGCAGCGTTGTTGTTGCGACCGTTGCTCCTCCTGCCGCTGCTGCTGCCTTGTTCCTTCTGCCACTGCCGCTGCTCCTATTGCCGTCGCTGCTGTTGTTGTTGATGCAGCTGCTGATGTTGGTTATGTTGTTGCTGCTGCTGCTGATGTTTGCATGGTTGTCTTTGCTGTTGCTGTTGCTTTCAATGACGTTGTTGCTGTTGCTTTGCTATTGCTGCAGTTGCTGTTGTTCCTGCTGTAGCTGCTTCTGCTGGTGCTGAGGTTGCTGATGCAACTGCTGTAAATATTGCTGCTGTTGCTGCTTTTGCCGCTGCCATCGGCGACTCATGTCTGGTCGCGCTGGCACGGCCCGCCAGGGCCTCCATCCTCATTTGCGATCCTGGCAGAAGAGGGGGCAGAGGAGTGGGAGAGGAAGAGAGGCGAGGAGCAGGAGAAGGAGGGGGAGTGAGAGAAGGAAGTCTGGTCCTTCTTCCTCATCTTCCGGGCGGGCGCCGGCGCCTCCTCAACCTCTGCTTCCTCCTCGTCTTCACTGTCCTCCTCACTTTCGTCCTTTTTCTTGCCCATGACGGTCTTGCCACCGTTCTTGTCCTTCTTGCGCTTCGGGTCGGGTTCATCCTCAGCCACAGCAGTCATTTTCTTTTTCTTCGGGTCGAGGTGCTTCCCGAATGCTTTTGCCACGGGCGTGAACACCTCTTTGTACCACTTCAGCATGTCATCCACGGAAAGCTTCTCGGCCCTGAAATCCTTTTCCAGGTTGATCTCGTCTTTAGAAAGCTTGGTGCGCAGGGTGTCGTAGATCCCGCCCATCTTCTTAACGTGCTCGTCCAGCTGCTTACTCGCTTCTTCGGCCAAGGGCTCATCCTTCAACCTTTGCTTTGCCTTGCTTGCGTCGCCCAGGTTGGTGGTGATCTCTTTCATCAATGTCTTCGCCGCCTCCGCGGGCTCCAGCGCAACAACTACTTTGTTGCCATCCTTATCCTTGTCGGCCTTCTTTCGCTCGCCTTTGCCCTTCGCCTCTTTGGGGGTGACGCCGAGATCGCAGCCCTCGTGGCCCTCGCCATCCAACAACCCCTCGAGCATCTCCTCGGCGCGCTCACCCTCAAAGTCGGCCGTGCACTTTGCCTCCATGCCACTCTCGACGATGTCTATATCCTCCAAGGTCGGGTCGATCTCCACCTGGTAGCGGTTCTCCTCCTCGTCATTCGGGAACAGTTTGTCCTTCCTCCAGGTACCTTCTTTCTTTGCCACTGCAATTATTGTTTTGACCTTCTCGGCCGTGTACCCGAGCTTACTCTTAAGGTCCCTGGGTTTCATGAACACTTTGACGCTGGCCGCCTTTTTCTGGTGAACTCGCCGCTTCAGGAAGGTAATGTGCACTTTCGCTTTGTCCTCATTATGATTCATCCACACCTTGAACACATCTTCTTTGTCTTCACCCTTCAGGCTTTTGGGATACTTCGGCGAGGTGAACCACCGATGAAAACGCATCTTCCTGCGGTGCATATCTTTCTCGTCTTCATCTTTAGCTCTCTTTTTCTTATCTGGCCCCTGGTCCGCCTTCGAAACCATCAGCTGCGAGGCAGCCAGCGCGGGCACTTTGCACCGCGCTTTGCCCACAACTTTATTTTTCACCTCTGGCGCCTCCTCCTCCTCCTCTGAGTCTTCCTCGTCCTCGGCCTCCTCACTTTCCTCTTCATCCTCTTCTTCGTCGGTGCCACCGTCAGCATCATCATCACTGGTCTTCGTGCTTTTGCCAGCGCCAGCATTGCCCTTCTTTGTATCAGCCTCTGGCGTGTCGTGCTCCTGTGCTTTATCTGTGACTTCGTTCATTTTCGTTGAAACTTCGCCCTGTTCCTCGACCTTTGTCTTCGTGGGAAGGTCGTCGTCATCCTCCGGTGCTGCTGCTGCTTCCTTCGCTCGCACGGCCTTCTCCTGCGGCGCTGCGATCTTCGAACCCTGATCTGCCTCATCCTTCTCCTTTGAAGCATCTTTATCGTATCCATCTGACCCCGCAGAATCATCTCCTTCCGACGCCAAATCCTCACCATCTTCGTCGGCATCGTCTGTCCCGGCGCGGGTCGACGAGTCTGTGCTGAGACCCCTCAGAGACGCCAGCAAATCGGTGATGGGCGTCCCTGTCCTCTTTGCCATCTCCTGGGGGGAGAGCAGCGGACATGTGGCGCGGTCGAGATGGGCAGGGGAATGTAGAGACATGTAGGAGAGAACAGTCGGGGCCTTGAAAAAGGAACCCTTTTCGTTGGGGAGGGGCTCCGATTTACTTAAGTGTTTCGCAGTTTGCCTCAGGTTTTCCTTATGTTTTCGATCGCAAATCGAAGTTTAACTTATGGAAAAAAGGAGCCTCGTTCCTTATTTAGGGTTCCTTAGGTCAACGCCCCGACTGTAAGAGAAATCCTGCAAGACGGTGCGCATCTCGTCGTCGATCGACGTGGCCACGGACGGGGCTGGCGACTCCTTCGGGGGGGGGGTATCTCTCTTCTCATCCACATGGAGCCGCAGGACCCCCTTCTCATCAGGCTTTGGCGGCGCGCCGAGGGCAGCATGGGGGGGGGGAGGGCGCTGAGAACTTCGCCGAAGCATGGGGTGCTTCTTAGATTCCCCATGGGGCATCTAAGAAGCACCTGCTGAGTTTTTGGGACCCCCATGGGGCTTGTTATCGCCACCCCCATTCCGCCTTTCAGACCCCCCTCCCCCGACGCATCCCATACCCCCTCGATGCGCCGCCAAAGTGAAGAGGGGAGGCGAGCGAGGGGATGAGGACAGGTGGGATGGAGTGCAAGGAACGAGGATGAGCTCGAGGAGAAGAAGGCACAGTCGGTCAAGGCGGGGGAGAGGCAGGAGGTGGGAGTGCATCGCAATTTCCGACCGAAGCTCCTCGCACGCAGGCTTTATCGCTCTGTCCAAAGGTGTGATCGGAGAGACCAAGGCTTGCTTCTTTGGGTTGGTCTTCGCCACGTCGCTCATAGCTTCAAGCATGCCACCGTCCTTTTCCTTCATCTGTTTTTTTTTCTCTTTCTTCAGCTCTTTTTTGCGTTGCTTCTTCTCTTTCTTTTTCTGTGCTTTCTGCTCTTTCTTTGCTTGCTTCTCTGCCTGCTTCGCTAGCTTCTGCTCGGCCTTCGTCTTCTCAGCGCTGGATGCCGCAGCGGAGGCCGCAGCCGCGGCTCGCCCCATGCTTGCGCACGAAACTGCGCCGTCGATGGCGTTCCCGGGGCAGCCACGACAATCGGGCTGAAGAATGGCAGCGGACCCCCTCCCCCTGGGCGCTGAGAAGTCGAGCAGGGCAAATGGTGGCAGAAGGGAGGGGGGGCCAGAGACCAGTCTTACATTGTTTGCAGGGGAACGCCAGATCACGCGTTCCCACGCCTGATTCACGCTTTTCCACGCCTGATTTTGGAGCCGTTCGCACGAAAAAAAAATCAGTTGGCAAGAAAATCTGCATGCGTCACCGTGTTGCCGCAGGGTCTCGGCACATCTCGGCACCCCCCCTCGAGTGACGTCAGGCTTCTTCCAGACCCCCTGGACAGGGCGGAGAGGGGAGGAGGAGGCTACAAGGCGAGGGGAGGAGGGAGAAGGAGGGAGTGGGAGGGAGGAGGTTCCAGGCGGAGGTTGAGGGGGGAGAGGAGAGGGGGGAGGAGGGGGGACCCAGAGGAGAAGGGGAACCCAGAGGAGAAGGGGGATGCCTCCCTACATGTACTGGGCCTCTGACTCGGTTTCTGGCCCACTATGACATTCCTCGCTGCCATGGCCAGACGCAGCTCGAGACACCGACCAACATCGCCCCTCTGGGAACGTCATCAGCCGTCTCAGCATCGCCCTCACCCGCCCCATCTCCCTCATCCTCTTCCTCCTGCTCCTCCGCTGCAGCATCAGTCACCATCCTCATCCTGCTCCTCCTCCTCATTCTCCTGCTCCTCCTCCTCATCATCCTCCCCATCATATCCGTCATTTATCCCATTCGCATCCGCCCGGGGAGGGTCGTCGGTCGGGCGAGAGAAGCAGGGCGCATGGCAGGGCGCACTCTTCAGACGTAGGGCTCCCACTTGACCTAGGCGCGCCGATCGGGCACGGGCGAGCTGGTTGGGAGTGCGAGGGTTTCTGAGAAGTAGGGTTAGGTTCGGACCACCGAGAACAGGCATCAATGTCGCACAGTTTCAAGATCGAGTTTCCAGGCACCCTTCGCACCCTGCCCAAGATCCGAAGACCTCGAACATCCTTGGCTTCCTTTCGAACATCCTGAGGCTCATGGTGTTCGAACGGAAGCCAAGGACCTCGAGAGACCTCACTATGTAGGAAGACATCAATATGTTCTGAATAAACCCCTGCTCACGATCTGAAGGCCCCCAGGTGTTCAACAGGACGCCTACAGGAAGACATCAAAATGCTCAAACGAAAGACCTCAATGCGCTCAGAAGGAAGCCCTACTAAAAATGCGAAAACCTCCAGATGCTCAAACGAGCGCCCAGGACATCAAGAAGACTTCATAATGATCATAAAGAAGACCTCAAGACGTTCAAACGGACTCCCTGCACAAACTCCTAAGACCTTTCAACGTTCATAATGTTCAAAAGGAAGGCGTCAAGACATTATGACCCAAAGCAAGACACCATGACCTCAAAGGACCCCAGGATCCCGAACGCAGATGCGTCCCGCCGATGTGCGCCAGGACGTCATATAAATCAGGCTCGTTTCTGTCATGCCATCGTTTTGTGAAAACATATACTCACAACCCTAACGCACTCATGGGAAATATCTCCCAAGGTGAATTCAAGAGGGCATCACGTCTCATCGTCGCATATGCACTCGACCAGCACATACTCATCCCTCTGTCGTTGGCAATGGAAGAGAAGACCACTTTAGTCTTCAAAAATCAAAATGCGCGTCCAGCGGCGATGCTCCTGCGAGGGCCCCAGCTCTTGCACGTCCTCACCCTTCCTTCGTCTCATCTCTGCTCTCCCCTTCTCTTCCCGCTTCCTCCCTTGTCATCGTCCTCTATCTTTCCCTCCTCCTCATCCGCTCCACCCTTCGCCACTCTTATTCTGGTCCCCACCTTTTTCTGTTCCCACTATTTGTAATACCCTCTCTCCTCCACCATCATCACATCTCGTCCTTCTGACCTTCAGCTTCCTCATATTCATCCCCCCATCCTCACTCATCCTTTTGTCCACATCCTCGTCCTCCTACCCTCCTTCGTCGAATCGCCCTAGTAGCGGGGCGCCGTCAGATAGCACGTGCACGCTTAGGCACAGCTGGCGAGCAGAGCCCCCCACTCCCCAGATCCCCCTCCCCTTACCCATCTTGATCGTACCCTCCTCCCTTCCATATTCACCCTCTCTGCACCCCTTCACCCACCCCTTCTAGGGCTTGGTGCCTGCGCAGCGTAACGGCCAGGAGTTGCAGATGATTGCCACAAGTGAACCATACACCCACCATTGCGATTTATGTTTGCGATTGGCCCAGGGGGGGATCATGTCCCGAATGAAGTGGATCCCGACGCACCTTCCAGGACGCGCGACAAGTGGGGGTATGATTCACATGGCCTGAAGCAAGACCACGCGCTCACAGCTGAACCTGCTTGCTAGCGCCCTGTACAGTCGTATCGGTCCACGTCGAGGCTTTCGCCTTCAGAGCCGCCAGCACCTGACGAAGCGATACCTTGCCGGCGTCCATCCTCAAAGCCTGACGAGATTTCTTCACCTGCTTTGCGTTGTCCTTCCACAGGTGCGCCACTGCCTTGCCGAAGCGCATGGGGTAGGTCTGAGACGCCTCGGGGCTACAGAGGATGGGTATTGTGCTAAGAGCTGGCCTTGAGAGCCGTCCGCTTCCCCTGAACTCTGCCACCTTCAAGTTTGTCGACCAGCGATACACCCGAGGGGCTCCACCCGCCACTCTGATGACTCCTTTGGAAGACTAAAGTCTCCGAGGAGGGTCTCAGGGGGGTAGGGGTGCAATATTCTTTAGAGACGATTGTTGGGTCGTGGTTCCTCCTTCCTCTGTTATCCTCCGACCTCCCCCTGTCCATCCTCCACCTCATCATTGCTCCTCCTTATGGCGTAGCCCCTTATTATTCCAACACCCTGGGTCTTGTAATCATGGATGTCGTGAATCCACGGCTGGCTGCTGTAGACCCATGTCGGTTTAGCAGTGTGGTGGCCAAAGTCCGCCATGTAGAACATGACCCGGTAGACTTTGATTTTCTTGCAGAGTTGCACCTGACGTGCACCCCCTTATCTAGACCAACGTTGCAGGACGACGAGGGCGAGGAGGGCAAGGGTCTGGAGGGCGGGGAGGACGAGAGGGGCTCCGAGGACGTGGAGAGATGCGAGGACGACGTGGGGGCAGGACGCCGATGACGACGACAACGACAACGACGAGGATTCGGAGCGCTTAACTGCAGCCATAGTTCCCAACGGGGGTGATATTCCATAAGGCTCCCCATCGGCTGCTCGACTGCCCAAGGGACCCCCATGGCCGAGCACAGAAGAAGGCATAGCACCAAATTGCTGATCATCGTGTTGCCCGCCTTCACCCCCTTGACCGTGGTGCCCCCCAAGGGATATGCTTTTGATCTTTTTGAGGTGCCCCTATTCATCCAGACCCATGAGCTGCAGACAGGGGCCCCCCAGAAAAGCGGACATGCCCCATCGAGCTGCATGATGAGGTTGATGGCGCACAAGAGGCCGTGCGAAGATGTGAAGTCGCAATTCACATTATCATCCTCGGGGGGGCACCTCGCATCTGCGTCTCAGGGGCACCCCAAGGTCGGACAGGAGGGGTTCGGTTTTCGCAAAAGTGCCCGCACCTGTGGTCGCAACCTCAGGGGCAGACACTTCTACAAACACCAGCCGTGGCTTGCGTTTGCAATGGTTCCTCGTGAATTCCTTGCTCCGGTGGCTTTCTTTCGGTCTGGGGGCTGGGGAGGGGCGTTGCAGATGCTACAGGTTTTCCCCTGCTGAGGCCTCGATCTCGTAGGGGGCAGCCTTCACCCCCTGCTTGGCCATCGCCTTCGTGATAGCCTTTTTCCCGGCGAAAGTTTCGAGGGACCCAATGTGGCCAAACGGGCCGCCGATGGACGCCACGAGATACACGAGGCGAAGAAGGCGCCCAGGCACGCCGAAATTCACAAGCGCCTTCACGAGGTTGAGCTTCCTGTCGCCCATGGCGAGCAGCTGGGCACAATCCACTTTCTTACCAGGCATGCCCTTCTTGACGGCCTTCGCCATGGCGAAGCCTCGGGAAATACGAGTGCGTGCCTCGCCGTTGCTCGAAGAAGGGCGTTTGCTCGAGCCAGCACGCTGGAGGTCAAGGGGAAGGGGCGCTAATGGGGCCCGGGGGCTTCGCGCCACTTCGGAGGCCGAGGGGGGTGAGGGGGGGTCCTCCCCAGGAGGCAGAACGGGATCGTAAATTCTGGGTTTGCAGATGTGTTCCCTGGAATCGAACGTTGGTTCTTTGGGTTCGAACGTTGGCCCCCTGGACCTTCCTCCCTGAAGTTGAGAGGAAGGAGGGCGACGACGAAGAGGAGGAGGACGCGGATAATGAGGATGATGAGGAACAGGGGGAAGGTGATATCTCTAACTGACCATGGTATTTCAAAGGGGGGAGGGTACTATCTCAAACAGATCACTTCAGACTAAGAAGAGGGATGACGATGAGAAAGACATCTAACTGCAGGACTACTTCCCAATTTGCGTTGGGGCCGAGGGAGGGGTGACTGACGATGCTGAAGGCGCCGCGTGGTCAGCGGCAGGCAGGGGGGCGCACCGTAACAGACGATCAGTTGCAGGAGGGACATGCACTTCATGAGGCACCTCACGCGCGCGGCCGGGAGGCGCAGAGGGAGAGAGGAGTCGGCAAAGAGGATGGAGTAGAAGGAGGAATACACCTTGGGCTCTGACCTATGGAGCGATAAATAAGGAATGAGACCTTCTGTCATCGAGGAACAAGGGTGAGAACCCAGGAGGCGAATTCGAAATCGCAAACCCAAGGAACGATCGAGCCGCTTTCCAGAAGGATTTGTTCCTTATTATTAAGGCCCCCACAGCAGAGAGGGAGAGAGGGAAAGATGAGGGAGGGAGGTTGGGAGGGATCGGGGAGGGGAGGGAGGAACGTAGGAGTAGCGAATGAGGTAGGAGCAAGAGGATGAGGAGAGAGAGAGAGAGAGAGAGAGAGAGAGAGAGAGAGAGAGAGAGAGAGAGAAAAACAAAAAAAAGAGAGAGATAGACAAAGCGAGAGAGACAGAGAGAGAGAGAGAGAGAGACAAAGAGAAAGAGAGAGAGAGAGAGAGAGAGAGTGAAGAGAGATGGCGGCTGGTAGGGATGGAGGGAGGGATGATGCACCCCTGCAGAACAAGGGCGAAGGAGGACGTAGAGAACGAGGCAGGCAAGGGGCAAAGGCGGAGGCCGCAAAGGTAGGAGAGGACGGAGATAGTAGTGGGAGGAGGGGAAGATACTGTCAGCTGGACTGTGGTGGAGGGGATATGCACCTTTCACCTCGCGAGTCAAAACGCGCTTCCCCACGCGTTCGGGCGTGATTGATGCTTGCATTGATGCAGAGTTCGGTGCTTCCCCATCTTCCTTCGACTTCCATTTCCTCCTCCCTCATGCTCCTGTTCATTCTCGTCTATTTCCTTCCCCTCCCTCTCTACCTCGATCCCTCCCCACTGCTCGAGTCCTTGCCCCCCCCCTCGCATCTGATCGTCATCCTCCCTCCTCGAACCCATCCCCTGCTCCTTCGCACCCACCTCCTCCATCGTTCATCCACTTATCCCTTAGCTCATCCACTCCCGACTCAGCACGTTTCTTCGCCTCCTCGTCCTCCTCACCTTGACCATCCTGACCCTGGAGCCTGTTCCATGCTTGCCGTCGTCGTCCTCCTACTCGCCCCATCCTCTTCTGTCTCTTCCTTTACCGTCTGCTCCCCCTATCCCCATATCCCTCGTCATCTGCCGATCTCTGCTGCGTGCGTCGCGCCCACGACCTGCATGACTAGCAGGCGCGCGGACTGATTAAAGCACGAGGCGCGGCACGAGCGCGGGCTGGGCGAGGCGCGAGGCAGGGCGTCTAGGGGCATGGCACGAGGCAGGGCGTCTAGGGCGCATCGCACATATCAGAAGCCCATGGGCAAAAGGTTTGGCCCTTGGCGCAACCATTCCGCCACCCATGCCCACCCTTTTTTGCGAGCCTCTCCTCGAGGCCCTGGCATGGGGCAGGAACGGTCAGCGTCAGGGTGCACAATCATTCCAATCCCGTTGCCCATGGGACATATAGCTGTCTCGTGCACGCACCCGCGGCCTTGGATCTGAACACTGTAGTTTCAGAACACATCTTTCATTGCTCCCATCTTTTCGCCTCGCGACCCTTTCCAGGGCCCAGGCGCAATTTTCCGAGCAGAGTTCGGCCGTGGTTTCGAAGAAGAGGGGGGGGGTGGGGGTTGAAAGCCGCAACGTCTCGAACCTCGAGTGTTCTTATCCAAGTTCCTGCTGATTAAACCTAGATGGCTGATGAGACCTAGTTGATTCTCACCATTCGCACAATCTGATGCTCACCAATCTGATGCTCAATAAGATGCTCACCAATCTGATGCTTACCAATGTGATGCTCACAATCTGATGCTCGCCAATTTGGTGCTCACCAGGCTCACCAATATGATGCTCATGAAGATGCTCATCATGATGCCCACCACCTGATGCTCACCATTCGCCCAGGGCCTCGACGAGTCTCTTCCACGCAGACTCCGGGCTGTTCTTCTTGAAATTAAAATTCATCCCCTTCGATTTGTCGGGCTCCTCCCCGCCGTTCGATTTCACGATCCTGAAAATTTTTTTGAAGAGCTCCACGTGGACGACGGCCCCATGATTACTGTAAACCGTGTAGTTCCTGAGCCCTTTTGGAGTTCCGCGGGGCCAGCACATACGAGGCATCTTCAACGCTTTCAAATCGAAGGTGCCCACCTGACTCACGAGCTTCTCGGGTGTTTCGACTTTGGGCTTTTTCTTGGCTGATTTCATGACCTCCATGGCTTTCCTGGGCTTGTCGCCGAACCCCAGCGTCGGCGCGCTTGTTTTCGATATATCCGATAAGGTTTCCTCTGCGAATCTGGGCTTCTTCGGCACTGGGGTCCTCGCAAGATCAACCGCCTTGTCGTGCTCCCGGGGCTCCTCCTCTGACTCTTCTCCAAAAAACTGCTGCGAATTGGAATCCTCATCGTCGCCCTCGAACTCCCGAGCCCGGTCCTGAAGGGGCTCCAGCGCAGCCTCCTCTAAAGAGCTCGAGGTATCTGATGAGCTAGTGGTCTCCTCAGAGCTGCTCGAACTGTCGCTGTCCGAGGTGCTGGAAGCCTCCTCGTCGTCGCCCCCCGCCTGCAAGTCCCCCTTACTCGAGGCCTCTGGGCACGAGGCGGGCGACGACGACGAGGAAAGGGCAAGGACTGGAAGGCGAACAGAAACATGGCAAGGAGGAGTCCATGGAAAGCGCAGGATCCTTCGCCTCCGCGATTCCTCCTCTTAGTCCTTCTCTGCGCCTTCCAGTCCTCGCCCTCCTCCTTCTCCTCCATTTCTTCCTTCCCCTCCTTCTCCTCCTTCTCCTCCTCCTCGTGCCCCCATCCTCTATCCCACTCTCCTCCTCACTTTCGCCCTCCTCCGCTCCCCCCTCCCTTCCCCCCTCCCCTAACGCGCCTGACGGGGAGACGGGACGTCGTCCAGAAGCACCTTCATTTTGTCAATGATGGGGCGGCCTTTTCCTACAGCACTGTTTTGACGCAACTTTCTCAAGTACCCAATGCACCGTTTTACTTTGATGGACTCTGCAAGCGCACTTACATGTTTCTCTTTGAGGTTGTCGCCACACACAAACTTGCGATTCATTTTTTTATCGATGCACACGAGGATGTCTGCAATATAATAGCTACTCCCAAGATGCTGCGACTTTGTCATCAACAAAGGTACGATAAACACAGAATTGTTCGCCAGTTCTGATTGCCTAGGGAACGCGTCGTTGTCGAAGCTCAGAAGCCGTTTCAATGCCATCTTGCTCTTTTTGATCTGATCTATTTTTCTGGCGTCCATGTGCGACATGACAAGGTCTGCTGCCGATGAAATATCTTCATTGGCCCATTGAACTTTGCGCCCAGATGTCGACCTGAAACGCGTTTCGTCCTCCTCGAGCCCTTCCAACCCCAAAGCCTTCCCCACGTTCTCCGCCATCGCGGCGGCGCAGAGGCCGCGGTGAGACGGTGCACCAGCAGGTTGGGTGAGATGGGGAGGGGGAGACGGTAGGAAAGGAGGAGGAGGAGGAGGAGGAGGAGCGATGATGAGGAGGAGGAGGAAGAGTAAGGGGGGGACGAGGCGGGGGGTGAGGAGGAGGAGGAGAAGGTGGATGAGAAGGAGGAGGAGGAGGAGACGCACCCTGGCTGAAACACCGAACACCTTCCAATGTTTCGAGCTGCATGCGATATCAGCCCGTAAGTTGTTCGAGCGGCGTCTTATTTTGGCGACGAGGGCGTTGAGGGGGAGGGATGGCAGGAATGGCGTAACAGTTCACCCCCATGCTGGTGCACCGTGCGCGCCCGTGCCGAGCCCCGGCGGCAAGCCTCGCGAGCGAGGCTTCTCGCGCGCGCCTCTCGAGCCCCAACGGCTCCGAGTTCCGAGCCCGAGTCCAAGGCCCAGAGTTTCGACCCCACGGAGTTTCGAGCCCGAGGGACTTCAGGAAACCTCGAGGAGCCCGTGCCAGCCCCCCCCAACAAAAACATGCGCGGGGATCCTCATTCCTCTGCCTGTTCATCCCATTTCCTCCCCTTTCCTCCTTTCCCCTCCCCTACCCTCCATCATCAGTTCCTTTTGTCTTGCCGATGTTTGAGACGACACTTTTGTTCCTCCTCTTTCTCCCTGTCCTCCTCTATATCTTCAATGCCCTCCTCCATGTCCTCCTCCTCCATCTCCTCCAACTCCTCCTCACCATGGTTCTCTTTACGATCGTCACCATCGGCGCGGTCGTCATCCTCGTCATCAGCATCATTATCATCATCATCATCATCATCAGCATCATCATCATCATCAGCATCATCAGCATCATCATCATCATCATCATCATCATCATCATCATCATCATCATCATCATCATCTTCATATTCATCTTCATCATCGTCATCATCACCATCACCATCACCATCACCATCGTCACCACCGTCACCGTCATCACCAAGATCATCCTCGCCATCATCATCATCACCATCATCATCATCATCATCATCATCATCACCATCATCATCAGCAGCATCAGCACCAGCATCAGCATCAGCATCAGCATCATCATCAGCATCGCAACCGCGATCTGCATCAGCATCATCATCGTCATCATCACTCGTCTGCGTCCGTTGCCCTGCGGATCCGAGGAAGAGGGACGGAGGAGGAGGAGGGGGTGGAGGAGGAGGAGGAGGAGGAGGAGGAGGCGGAGGAGGAAGAGGCGGAGGCGGAGGTGGAGGCAGAGCTATAGGCAGAGGAGGAGGCGGACGAGGAAGAGGCAGAGGCGGAGAAGAGGTGGAGGAGGTGGAGGAGGAGGGGGAGGAGGAGGAGGAGGAGGAGGAGGAGGAGGAGGATGAGGAGGAGGAGGAGCCCCTTCCCTGGCAAGCAAGGAGGCCCGCGCCCAGGGCGCACCATGGTGCGCGGCGGTATGCATCGCCTCGCACGGGTGCGAGGCGAGGATGGGATTGGGGAAACGAAAGGAGAGTGGGACGGAGATCGAGGTGAAACATCAAGTACGGGGATAATGGGCACAGGGGGGAAGGAGCGGTTGAGTCCCGCAGCAACGATGCGACTCCCTCTGCTCCTTCTCTCCTTTCCTCTGCTCCTCCTCTCCCCTCCTCTGCTCCTCTCCCCTCCTCCTCTGTTCCTCCCCTCCCCTCTCGTCCCCTCCCCTCCTCTGCTCTTCCCCTCCTCTGCCTATCCCTGTTCCCTCTCTCTCCCTCTTTCTCCCTCTTCTCCCCTCCTGGTCTCTGCCTCTCTGCTAGTGTTTTCTTCGCTTCTCCCCCCCTCTGGTTGCATGTCTCTCTATACCACTCTTGCCTCGATATGTTGTTTCTCCTCCCCTCTCCTCCTCCTTTTCCTTTCTCCTCCTCCTCCCCTTCCTTTGTCATCGGTCGTTCCCTCTCTCCTCCCTTTCTCCTCCTCCTCCCCTCTCCTCCCCTCTCCTCTCCCCCCCTCTCTGTCTCTCTACCCTCCCTCGTTCGAAAGGAAAGAGGTGGCCTGACGCCGCGAGGGCCATCGCGTCCGCGCGCGGCCCCGGGCTGATCGAACCAGGGGGGGGAACGGACGGGGCGAGGAGCAGACCTCCTCCTCCTCCTCCTCCTCCTCCTTCTCCTCCTGCCCCTCCTCCTCCTCCTCCTCCTCTTCCTCCTCCTCCCCACGGGCACGGCAGAGGACGAGGGGAACAGCAAGAACAATGAGAAGAGCACGAGCAAGGTAGCCATGAGAAGCGACGAGGACGGCGAAGGTGTCGGAGGAGAGATTTGGGAGGAGGAGGAGGAGGAGGAGGAGGAGGAGGAGGAGGAGGAGGAGGGGGGAGGAAGAGGAGGACGAAAACATTCGCAAAGAAGAAGAGGACATGTAGCAGCAGCAGGCGGAGGAGAGAGACAAGGAGGAGGAGGAGGAGAAGGAGGAGGAGGAGGAGTTAGAATGGGGATGTAGGAGAAGCCCCCAGCAACACAGTCACCGCTCCCAACAGAGTCGCCGCCACCAAGGTGGTGGTGCCAAAGCATCGCACTCTCGAGGCCAACAGAGTCGCCGCCACCAAGGTGGTGGTGGTGGCGGTGGTCAGTGGTGGCGTGGTGGTGGTGGTGTCTTTGGTGGTGGTCTGGTGGTGGCGGTCGCGGTTGATGGTCGTGCTGGTGGTGGTGGCGTTGTTTCTGCTGTTGGTGATGGTTGTGGTGGTGGTTGTGGTTGTGGTTGTTGGTGTTGTTGGTGGTGGTAATTGGTGGCGGTGATTGGTGGTTGTGGTTGGTGTTGGTGGTTGGTGGTGGTTGTTGGTGGTTGGTGTTGGTGGTTGGTGTTGGTGTTGGTGGTTGGTGGTGGTTGTTGGCGTTAGTGGTTGTGGTTGGTGGTGGTTGGTTGTCGTTGTTGGTGTTGGTGGTGGTTGTGGTTGTTGTTGGTTGTGACATGTATGTATATATGATTCATACAATATATACCATGATGTACGATATATGTTGCAATTTTACACCTTCACAAATGTAACGCCATATAGAGCATTATTTGTCATATCACTCTATGTATCGAATCAGGTTGTTTTTTTAAGCCTGATGACCCTCCTGGCAACTAACGCGGTCGCGACGACTGCGGGGGCGCGCAGGTAAAGCGCCAGCGAAGGCGCTGAAGTGGGGCAGCTCCTGGGCTGCTCAGAAAGACGCCCGCGGTGGACGACGGGGCGCGCAGGCCGCGATGCCGCATGTTCGCCAGGGCGGCGCGCGTCGCCATCCGCCGCCGCCTCCACCGCCGCGGCGCCCGGGTACATAGCGGGAAACTATCGCCGGGGAAACGGAGGCGGCCGACGCGCCTTACGTCGAATTCCTGGCGCGGGCCGAGGACGAAGCCCGCGGGGCTACATGCGCGCCCGCTCACGCGCGATGCGAGTTGGCGCCAGATTTGCAGGAAGCAATCCGCTGGGAAGCCGATCGAGAGGACCGCGGATCGCGCGATCCAGGAGCGCGAGGCGATTATCTCACGCATCGAGGCCAGGGGGCGGGAGCTCGAGCGCTCTGGCTCCTCGAGACGTTGGCGCAGCGGCGCAGCCGGCGCGCCGTCAGCCGGCTCATCGAAGACGTGAACGGTCCATTGCTGGCCGAACTTCTGAGTGAGGCGACTCATGCAGACCGCACGGTGGTCGAATCATTGCGCGCCGGTTTTCCGATTCTGGGCGGGCTGCCGTTCGCGCCATTTCGCGTGGAAGCCGCAGAGCCCGCTCATGGCTTATAGCGAACCGCGCTGGAGCATAACGCTGAGGTCCTGCACACGTTGCGCGAGGATCTGCTGTCCGCTGAATTGCTCGCACTCACGCGCGCCGATGCGGAACGCGGTCGCATGGCCCCGCCAGTCGCGCCCGCGCTGGGGCAGGAGGCGCGCGGGCGGTGGGCGAAGCGGAATCCGCCGAGCATTCCATGCGCGCGTTTGCACGCTTGGTACGGCCGATCCTTGGCGAATCGGCAATCGCGGAGGGAAAGCTCGAATGTGGCTCGCGTGTTACGGTTCTGGGCATTGTATATCACTGCTCGCCTGGCCAAATTGCGCTGTGGCCGTGCCCTAAGAAGGTTGCGAAGTGGTGCGCCCGGTGCAACAGCGCGATCGAGTCGCGGTCGCTGCCAGTTAGCGAAGCAGCAAAGCTCGTCGGTGCGCTCGCGTGGACGTGCCAGTGTGTGCGCGTGTGGAATAAGCTCGGCCGCGCAATGTTGTGCCCTCTCTACGCTCAGGAGCACAACCGCAGCGGCCGTGTCGGCGAAAACTTTTAGTTGCTTTGTCATGGTGGCTGCAAATGTTCAAGCTCCGGATGTGGCGCGTCATCCCGTGGCGCCCCTCCGTCGCGCAGCGGGGAGATCGCGCGCGCGTGCTGCTCGCCGACGCCGCCTCGAATCCGGCGCGCCTGGCGGCCGCGCGTGCTGTCGATTGACGGCCGCCTGTTCTGGGTCGACGCCCCGCCTCCAAAAGACGTGGAGGGGCGCTCGCCAAGCGCTCGGACGCGCAAATCATGACGCAGCATTCGCGCATCACGTGCGCGGCCGTCGACTGATCCGCGTTTACTCGGACAACGTCGGCGCAGAGTGCTCGCTGCGCCGGGCGGGCGCCAAAGCGTTCGATCACGCGCGCCTGGTGCACGCCGTCTGGCTTCAGCAGGCCGTGCTCGACGCCGACGCGTGGTTTTTGCGAGCGCCTACAGAGGCCAACAGTGCTGACCTGCCCAGCCGGGGGCAATGCTCTCTTTTTCGGCGGGCCCGCGCGTCCGACGACGGCCCGCGCTGGTTCGAAGCGCTTCGCAGTTTTCAATGATGTTTCTGCATGTCTTCCCTGTGGCACGCAGTGGCGGGCGCCAGCGCGCGCCCCGTGGCGCGTGAAAGGGGGCGCGAGGCGCGAGCGGCGGCGCCCTCGGCCGCGCCGGGCTGGCTCGCGCGTTTGCGAGCGGCTTCGCGCTGGCCGCGAACAGGCAAAAGGGGCGCTGACAGTTTTCGCCGCCGGCGTCGGCTGCGCGCCCTCGGCAAAGCGACGCCCGCGCTCATTGCAAATATAGGGCGATCGAATCTTCCGCACGCGCGCTTTTTTTCTACTCTGCGTATGTCGCGCGAGACGCTCGAGGGTCAGTTGCGCGAAGCGCTGGGCGATGCGCCGCGCGATCAGAATGTCGCGGTTTGCTCTTGGATGTGGTCGAACGGGATAAGGGCGATGTGGCATCTCGTAGGTGCGCAAGTAGAGGACTTTCTGGGTGGTGCCCACCTCTCGGCCACTGCCGAGACTGCCCTGCGGCAGCTGCTGCTGCTGCAGTCGGGCGGGGGCGCGCGCTGCAAGCGGTCGCGCCGGTCTCGCGTAGCAAACTCCGTGAGGTCGCTGTGTGGTTCGCGTGTCAAGGGTGGGTCGCAGTGTTCCCATCGCGGAAGGCTTCCCGCGCCCCGCTTTGTGTTTTTTTTTTCCGCGTATCATCCGGCGTCGCAGGTCACCGGGCCGTCTGCGGCCGTGTCACGTGCGCGGAAGAAGTCGGTTGTGCGCCCAGAGTCGGCTCGACGCCGGTCGCGCGCGGCGGTTCGCCAGGCCACCGGGCCGGGGGTCGCCGGTGCCGCGCGGCCTGGGACAGCTCCCCGTCTGGTGGGTCACCTACCTCCGAGTCTTCGTCGTCGAGCACTCGGGGCGCGCGGCCCCGGCCACCTCGCGCGGTGCGTCGCCGCGGTTGTGTCGCTTGGTACGCGGTCCGCGCGCAGCAGCCGGTTTCGCTGCCGCGCGCGCAGGGCGGCCCGAGGCCCGCGCCGCCTCTGGAGCCATCGCCGGCCGGGCTGCGGGCCCGACGACGGCGCAGCCACTGGATTCCGTTGCGTGCGTGCGCGGATCCATTCGGGCAGCGTCGTCTGGCTTCGAGCGCCAGATGGGCGACCCTCGCAGCGAGATCGCGGGGGCGCGCGCCGATGTCGCCTCGCCCGCAGAGGGGCGGGCGTGGGCGCAGGCGGCTCGCATCAGCGCTCTGCTCGGGTCGCGCCCTCGGTCGATCCCGCAATTCAGCGGCAGCTTTGAATGCTGGGCGAGGTTCGCGAGGGAAGTATTGCGACGCAGGGGCAGCGAACTTCCGCAACGTTTTGCAATTATCTCTCTCACCTCAAGAAAGCTTGCGACGTCGCGCGGGCGCCGGGCGCGGCGTTCACGCGCGCGTCACTGGCTGGGGCGAAGCTGGCCATCGAGAAGCGCTCAGGATAGTCGCACGGCCACGCATGGCAATCCGCTTGGCTATGCTTGAGCGGCTGCTGGAAGGCCCAGGTGCGCTGCCAGCGGAAAGCGGCCTGGGCATGCTTTTCGCGGTGTCCTTTGCGCTCCTTTTTCGTCTACCTTCCGAAGCGCTCATCGTCCAGCGTGCCGCCTCGCTGACCGACGCCTCGCAGTTGCGCGCCGGTCTGTTCATTGACGAGGAGACCGCCGTTCTTTCTCCCGCCAGACGCAAGAATCGCGAGAGGCAGTCGACGATCGTGCGCGAGTGCTGGTGCAATCGTTCTCGCGCCACGTGCCCAATGCACGCCCTGGGCGCGTGGCTGAATTCTCGGCCCGAAGGTGGCGCCCCGTGGGCTGGCTGGTGCGCCGGGAGCGTCCGCCATGCGCTCAGAGCAGCGCTGCGCCACGCGGGCATAGGCACACCGACGCCTACGGCACCCACTCGTTCAGAAGGGGCCGCGCTCAGGACATCGTCGCATTCGGCGGTCGTGCGACCGATATCCTCAAGGCCGGCGACTGGCAGATGCCGGCATGGATGCGATATCTTGACGTCGAGGAGTTGGAGCGCCAGGCCATCGCCGAAGCGCATCTCGCCGCGTCGTCCAGCGACGACGAGCCAGAAGCAGGAGTTCTTGTGGCGTCCAGCGACGCCAAACGTTGTGTTTTCTCGGCCTCGGTCTCGCCTGGCCCCTGTCGCGCTCTAGCTCGCGGGCTGCGACGCCTGCTCCTTCGAGTGCTGAGGCTGTGCGTCCGCGCCCCTGCCTGGCGCTGGGTCTCGCGGGCCCGCGGGGGTAGCGCGTCAGCCTCAGCGCCTGGGGCCACGGCGGTGGGCATGGTACCCATGTGCTTCGGCCGGCGCCTTGTCGCGCCACCCGCCATGTCGGTCGACGTGGCGGGTCGGCAATTCGGCTCGGGGGGCGTCCGGCCGCGGCCTCTCCCAACGCTGATTGGGCGCCGTCCTTCCATCTTGGGTAGCATCGCTGTCAAGCGTCGCCGCAACGGAGATTTATGGAGCAGTAACAACTCATTGCAAGTCATAGGTCGACAGTTGCGGGGGAGGCGCCCCGCCGGCGTCGCAGAGCGCGACGGCGGGCGGCTGCATGACCACCCGCCACGCGCCGTTCCGTCGAGCAGGCTTGGTTCCCGCGCGGGCTTGCTCGCATGCCGCGCGGCCGTGCGTCGGGGCCTTCTCTTGCCCCCCTCACTTCCGCGCGCGGTCGCGTCGTCTCCACTTTGTCGCCTGGCCGCGGGGCGGGATATCAAGTACCCGGTCATGCATGTGGTGTCCTACCTGCCCATAGTGGCACTCCGGGGGTGGGGCGTCCGCCCAGGGCGTCTCCTTTGCTTGCCATGGCGCAGCTTTGGTTAACCTCTGGGGCGACGCGCGGCGCGTCCGTTCGCCATAATGCGGCGGACGCGTCCGCGGTCGCGGTTTCGTTTTCTTCCTCCGACCACCCTCAAGGGGAGCACGGTACCCATGTGCTTCGGCCGGCGCCTTGTCGTGCCACCCGCCAGCGTCGGGCGACGTGGCGGGTCGGCAATTCGGCTCGGAGGGCGTCCGGCCGCGGCCCCACCCAACGCTGATTGGGTGCCGTCCTTCCCCCTTGGGTGGCATCGCTGTCGAGAGTCGCCGCAGTGGAGACTTATGTGGTTGCTGGTGCCATTCTTAACCGTGTTCGCGCTGGGAATCCCTCGTCGCCGCGGCCGGATTACCCATCAAATTTCAAGCGGAATTGTCTGCGGGAGAAATCCGAAGTCCGGGGCGGGGGAGTAGCGGTATCAGTGTGTTTTGTCATTCCCCAAGAACTGCCCGACTGGCGCGCACGACGGGGTGTTGGAGGATTAATATTAAAACAATAGTATCACACTCATTTTGGGGTGACGGTTTTTTAAGCAATGTTTTCCCCAGCGCTGTAGTGCGCCTATACAGAAAAAAAGGCGGGGCAAACCGGATCGCTGGAGACATCCCCGCGACCGCCCTGGCGCCCTGCGTGCAAGGGTAGACTCCTGCGCACCTTCTCTTGGCGTCAGGCTACGCCTGCCACGCCTTGCGACCCCAGCGTGGATCGACTGTGCTCAAGGACCACTTCCTGCGCACCGCTCACCCTGTCTGGGTTGCGAACAAGCCACACCTGACACGCCCGAGCCTGGCGTGGAAAGAAACCGCACTTGGAGACCATCCCTTGTGCACGCCCACTGGCGCCGAGAGGGTCACAAATGTTTTAAAATGGCCCCCAAGATGGCGCAACATGTCCGAAAAGTACGGCGACATGTCATGAAAATGCTACGCAACAGGACAAGAGGAGGGGGCTATACCAGTTTACGACGAAGGCCGGATCGCCCTCCAGGCCAGAAAGGCGGCCTTCAGCAAGCCGGTCAGTTCGAGGCCGCACCAAGGCTACACCAGATTACAGCGAAGGTCGCACCGCCGTCTAGGCTAAATTTGCGGGGCTATACCAGGATACGATGAAGGCCGTCATCCCTCTGGGCCACGCAAGCGGAGGTACACCAGCTTGCGGCGAGGGCCGGCGCGCACTCCAGGCTAGACATAAGGAGCTACTCCAAGCTACAATGTCACAACGGCATTTTCCCTGGCACCGAGATGTATACAAGTGAGTGACATCGATCGGCATCCAACAAATTCTTCCAGTGGGGACAAATATAAAAATAGTTATTCGGATGCGAATTAATGGCAATCGGGATCCGGGGGGGAAGGGTCATAATTTGTAAAACTGGTTTTGGACATTACATTTGAATGGCGCCACGCGGCCAGGATCCCCCACTCTTGAGCTTCCCCTCTCTACGTTCTGACCTTATCCTCCCCGCCCCCATTAATCCTCTCTCTTGCTTGGTTAGAACCAATGCGAAATTCAATGTCATATGCACGATTTGCAACGCTAGAAGAAAAAACACACATCTCTCGGAGAATGGAGTCGGAGATGGAAAAAGACGAAATGGAAGTGGGAGCTGGAGGAAGACGGAACGGGAATCGAGGGAATGGGAATCCGAGTTGGAGCCGGAAAAAGACGGAATCGGAATTGGAGTCCGAACCGGCACAAAAGAATGGAAATCGGAACCGGAGTTGGAAGAAGGCGGAATGGGAATCGGACTCGACATGGGAGTCGGCGTCAAAATCGGAAGAAGACAGAATGGGAGCCGGAGGCAGATCCGGACGGAGAGGAAATAGAAATCGGAGTCGGGATTAAAAAAAAAGTAATGGGAGTCGGAGTCAGAAGAAGACGGACGGGAGTCGGAGTCAGACCCAGACCCGGAAAAAGATGGAATGAAAATCAGAACCGGAACCAAAAGAAAACGCAATGAGAATCCGAATGGGAGCCCGAAGGAAACGAAATGGGAGTCGGACTCAGAGCCAGAAGAAGACCGAATGGGAATCGGAGACGGAACCCGAGGAAAACGGAATGGGAATCGGAGCCGGAGGTGGAGGAAGACAGAATAGAAATCGGAATCGGAGCCGGAGGAAGACGGAATGGGAATCAAGACGGAACGGGGGTTCGAGTCGGAACCGGAAAAAGACGGAATGGGAATCGGAGTCGGAACCGGAAGAAAACATAATGGGAATCGGAATCGGAGCCGGAAGAAGACAGAATGGGAGTCAGAACCGAAAACCCCCAATCTCATATCGCCCTATTTCTTTCTCTGCAATCATTTTCGCCTTTTTCCCAGGTGTCCGGTGATTATTAAGCCGAAAGAAACAGGAAGGTGGGACATTCGAAGTCTTCCAACGTTGGACCCAAGGGCCTCTCCGAGAGTGCGGCTTGAGCGAAGTCTTATTGTGAACCCAGTCGCGCCAATGGGTCTGAACCCTCAGACAACAGAGAGAATTGCAGAAATCCAACCTGGATCTCCAAACATCGCCATAATTATTGAATAATTTGTTACGTTATTGAAACCAGTCTCGCCCGTGATCAATGGGCAGCACTGGATTCAATAACCGAACAAAGGTTTCAATAACGGAACACGGGTTTCAATAACAGTCGCCACGGGTTTCCATAACAGCCGCCACGGGTTTCAATCACAGCCATGCAATAACAACCAATACTAATTTCAATGTTTACGGGCGAGACTGGCTTCAATCACGTAAGATTCAATAATTATGGCGATATTTGGAGATCCAAGTTGGATTTCTGCATTTGTCTTTGTTGTCGGGGGCTGCAGACCCATCGGCGCGACTGGGTTCACAATAAAATCTCGCCCAAGCTGCACTCTCGGAGAGGCCCTTGGGTCCAACGTTGGAAGACTTCAAGTGTCCCAAATTCCTTTTTCTTTCGGCTTAATCACCGGACGCTTGGTAAAAAGGCGAAAATGATTGCGGATAAGAAAAAGTGCGATATGAGATTGGGGGTTTTCGGTTCTGACTCCCATTCCGTCTTCTTCCGGCTCCGATTCCGATTCCCATTATTTTTTCTTCCGGTTCCGAATCCGATTCCCGTTGCATTTTTTTTTCCGGTTCCGACTCGAACCCCCGTTCCGTTTTGATTCTTATTCCGTCTTCCTCCGGCTCCAATTCCAATTTCTATTCTGTCATCTCCCACCTCCGGCTCCGATTCCCATTCCGTTTTCCTCGGGTTCCGTCTCCGATTCCCATTCGGTCTTCTTCTGGTTTTGAAGCCAATTCCCATTTAAATTCCCTCGGGGTCCCATTCGGATCCTCATTGCGTTTTCTCTTGGTTCCGATTTTGATTTTCATTCCATCCTTCTCCGGGTTTGTGTATGGGGTTGAAGTACAAGGGTACAGAACCGTTGATCCGTTGGTAGAGGGAAGGAGGGATAGATGGATGTCTTTCCCTCCTGCACGATCAAAGGCCTGATCGATCTGTCCCAATACCTGAGCCCAAACGGCCAGGCGCAGGAGAGTTGAGGATAAGGAGTATATATGAGGGTATTACACGGGTTCTATTCACACCCCCCGTCCCGAATCCCGCCCGTGAGGGTAGGACTCGGGAACAGAGGAAAAGAATCCGTCACCCTTTTACTCCTTCAATCCTCAGGTCTGCAGGCAGCTGAGCGCAAAGTCAGTATAGCCTCAGCTGCAAAGTAAGGTAAGAAGGAACACCCTGGGTCCCGATTTCTTCGCCAAGCACGCTTTGGTGCCCCCTCGGTGCGCCCCCCAAAACGCTTCGGCACTCGAGGGCGGAGAAGAATGAGACACGGGTGGGCGGAGAAAGAGGATCTGAGCAAGTTAAAGCAATTTATAATCTGCCTCGCCTATGCGAGGCAGGTGTTGCCACCAGCTGTCAGATCATTCTCAACGCAATGGAGTTAGACTGTAAAGAATATGCAATCAGAGATCGTGTTGATGAACACGATCGTGTTACAAAACGCATCTATATATCAAAGCAAATGTCTGGCCAGACGAAAGGTCGTGTTGATGAACACGAAAGTTGCATGTATGTAAATTCTCTATATGGCGACTCCCGTTGGCGTTGCTCTTTAGGAGGCTGCCTTGGCTATCGCAAAAGATGTTTGTATGTGTGGCCACTTGTGTTGTATAGTGAAGTGGCCTAGAAGTATATAGTAGCCACCGCTCAAGGCGAACTTGTATTATAGTGAAGTTCAAGCCTTTCGAGCGGTGGGCCTTGCGGCCGACTCACTACGTGTTGCCGTTCTCGTAGAACTTGCGGTCCCACATCCTGTGGCCATCGTACGTCACGTAGCTCGTCGTGAACGTCTCCCAAGATGTCCTCGGGATCCAGTGGCGAAACCACTTGTTGTACTGGATGTCGCGGATGTATACGAACTCGTCGTTATTGAGCGCGATGTAAATCCAGCAGTTGATGTAGTAGCTCCAATACCTGAGGCCCCAATGACTGTCCTCAAGGTCGTCGCGCCACCAGGCGGCGTAGTCTGTCGTACGCGCCCTCTTGGCGCGAGGTCTGTAGCTGTCGTCGCTATCCTGCCACTGCGATGCAGTGAGTGCCGCGCGGCCCCGCGGGCATGTGGTCCGTCGCGCCAGAGGCGCTGGACCGTGCAGCATCGCCAGGGGCAGGGCGCGGCGGCGGCGGATGGCGCGGCTCCATGGCATCATCAGAGTGTTTGGAGTGTGTATTAGGTTCGATCGGATCGGTTCTCATCCCTGAATCAACCCCCCTTCCGTGATCGATTCTCTCTCTCCCTGGTCGGTGTATGTCGGATCGGCAGAACCCAACAACTCGTGAGCAAGCGCAGCAAGCTTGCGCTGCGTGACTTGCTCACGGGGGCCATCCCCTCTGGGGAGGGCAATCGTGACAAGTCCGCGAGCTTGCCGCGTTTGTCTGTCGAGTCTGCCTTCGTTCAACCACCATTTCTTCCGACCAGCTTGGCCTGTCCTGATGCTGGTCTCGAGGATCTCACATGCATCACGCATGTCCTCCACGTTCCAGGCCTTCTTGACCACGTTAACGCGAGCGCCTGTCACTTGGTGGTGGAACTTCAAATCATTGAGAAAACGCTGAACGAGATTGGCATATGGATAGTATAGAGGTCTGTCGTCTTCAGCCTCGCCCATCAGTCTGCACTCGCGTGCAGGAGGGCGGCCAGAGTCGACCCACTTCTCATACCTCTTCCTAGAAGAATTGGCCAATCTCCTCAGCGCGTCTTTCTCATTACCTGGAAATGAGCGCTTGCCCGTCATGATGACTTGCGCTCCGTCTCCCATGTACCTCGTGATGTCGTCCTGGGAGAGCGTCGTCCTGATCCAGTTGGTCAGCTTCTGGAGGTATGCTAGGTCGCTCTGGACGGCGGTACGTTTACCCGTAGCACCTACAGATACGGTGTACTGCCAGCAGATGTCACAAAGGGTACCATCACCTGTAACGATCCCTAGGGATCAGGTGCGATCGCAATTCCGACATCGCGCGATATCATGCCGGATAGTTTCTGGGGCTCCCTCAGTCGTGAGGTGCTCACGAGATCCCCAGCGAGTATCCCGACCACGAGCAAGATTGCGGCCGATCTGATCCATGGCATCGCGGTTGATCTCAGCATTCGGTCGGGAAGCGATTGATCTACTCAATCCCTCGATCTCGATCCTAGACAATATTTCCCCTGGCAGTCCTATGCGCTCTGTCGTGCCGTTGTCCGCATCCTCAGTATCACCATGGCATACGTTCTCAGTGCGGAGACGGCAAGCCTCCTCCTGCAAGGCGGACTCGTTGTCACCCTCCTCGCGGTTTACTCCCGTCTGCTCGGCTATGATCCGTACCATGGTTTCTTGATCAGGAGCTGCGGATGCAATGCTGCCTGGGTCCTGGGGAATGTCCTGCTCCGCGCCTGGGTCACGTGGCGCGGCAGGTGTTTCCACCAGCTCCGTCCATACGGGGAAGCCTGGATTGCCGAATGTGTTGATGCAATGTGTAAATAGATCACGCAACGTTTGGAGTGCGGGATGATTCTGATGGATAGCATCTTTTGTGAAGTCACGGGGCTCTGCAATGCTGTCCAGCAATATGTTTTGATACGCTTTGGAGACCCATTGAAAGACGCCTGTAGTCGACTCCTCGATGGTCTCTGGATCCAGGTAGTGTGCCAACTTTTTGAAGAAGCGATCTGCACTGCAAATTGGTAAGTCGCGTGCCCATTTGTGGGTATGATTATAATCCAAGTAGTATTTCTCTGCGTTCCATGCTTTGGATCCGAATTGAACGTCGAATTGTAAGTACGACTGTACTCTATCCACCGCAGATCTGTCCACGCCAGTGTGCACCTCAATGATTTGCTTCATCCTTATCATAGGTGAGTCCACCAAAAGCTCCGACACCCAGCGGTACATGCTGTGGTCGTACGATTGTCTGGTCCACCTTGTGTGATCCTCTGGGTCGTAATCGGGGTGATTGAGGAAGTCTTCTGGCGGGTCAATAACGTTGTCGAGGATGATCGCGTCGACGTGCTCATCTGCTTGGATCTCTGCTGACAGATCTGCTTTCATATTGTCATTTGCCGCTTTTTCTTCGGCAGCGAGTGGCATGCTTGATATATCCACAATAACGGTAACCAGAGGTTCGTCAGATTGGCCTGTCGCTTGTTGGGGCCCATCGTCCGCGGGAGCGGTGCCCTCGGCAGGTGTGGCCACCAGCTCTTCGGGATCGGGTGTCCGAGGAGCGGGCCGCTTGGTCGTTGCACGTGGGATCCGTGGCTTATAAATGCTCGGCATACCGAGATATGGCCGGTTACCATTTGTTTTGTGTTGAAGTATTGTGTCACTGCATGGGGGTGGTCCTTCCAGGGCAGTATTCATATGTGTCGGGTCAATGGCATATTTGTCGGCACGAATTGGTAGAGCAAAGACAACGCCCTTGAGAGGCATGCTTTTGTCATTGTACCATATGTTTACCCATCGTAAACCGTAGTTGAGGATAGGTATCTGTGCCGCAAAGAACTTGTCAAAGACTCCGAAATGAATGATTGGGCCGTATATGTGGCCCTTGTTCATGAGGACATTGGTTTTGTGATTGCCTTGGGGTAGTGTTTGTCATAATGATAACAATTTGTAGATCCCCAATTCGTGGTGACAATGAAGCCCCCCATGCGAACATCATTAAATGTCGGCCGACGATCCCAATCTTTTTGTGGAATATTTGATGTAATGGGTCGAAGAGCCTCTCGGCAGTATGACAGAGCAATCAACCATTCTTTATCATATGCTTTGTGATCGGTGTCGTCGATCATAGCACGGACCATTTGCTCATCCAAGGCGTCGGCGCCAGATATGCGGCCAGCAGGGGTTGCCCCCAGCTGAGGGGCAATCGGTCGCTGAGCCGAAGATGCTGATGCGGACGGCGTCCTTGGCTGCTGATCCATGTCGTGATCCATGTTGGCTGGCGTAATCCCAGGGGGGTTACCGATGAACTCCTCTCCAGGAAGATAGGCGCAAATTTCGTACTTGCTCAATGGCTGTCTCGCGGCCAATGGCGGATAGCCCCAGGGAGGGCCCTCTGGCCAGATCTGTTGGCCGTGCACGTGGCGTGGTTGAAGACGGCGAATTGCAATGACTGCCGCTGCTGGAACCACGCCCTCTGTCATAATAGCGCCTTGAGCGCCCAACCAAAATCTGCAACCAGCTTTTGTGGCGATCTCCATATTGATCACCAGCTCGACCTCGTTCTTGTAGTGATTGAACTTGTATGACTCTACCGAGGTGTGGGGATTATTCTGGGCATTGTCTAGATATGTGCTGGAACTGCAGAATGCCTCCGTGCGTTGTGATGGTTTATGATGCTTGTCTCTCTGAGAAGATGGATCGACGTAGCCTGGAATGATCCCTATCTTAAGGATGTTGCGCCAAGCACGGAGTGTCGTGCCGTGGTGGAGGTATTTCACGCCTGTCCATTGTAGGCTCTCCCAGCCCATATTCCATGGTTTGGAAAGTGGGTTTGAAGCAATTGTGGCCTCCAACACATCGAATGGCAATAACGCTGTTCCAATCGAAACAGCTGGGATCACCTCCCTCGGGGATTGGTTTGGCGTATATATCGATCCTATTTTTCTGTGGGTCAATATGTTTCTGGAACGCACGAATGATGAAGACCGGGTAGAAATCGTTCCAATCGGTATACCCATCTTTCTCACCATCTTTCTTGAAGTGCGACATGGCCGCGTCCATGGACGGTCCGTTGTGGTTTTTACGTTCACCGAATCTCCATTGGACCATTTCCTGAAAGGGTTTCCAATTACTTGGAATCTTCCATTCACGATCTGTTGTCTTCGTCCAAATGTTGATACGTCGATCGTGAAATTGATTGATGTATATGTTTTTGTAGTGGATCTCGTTGCGTAACATCGTCGCGATGTCTTTGCTCATGTATTTGGGTTCTCCCAGCCACTCATCATCAAGTAACTCGGGACCATAACGTACGTCGTCGTAATTTGGTAACGATACCCACTTCCATTCTGGAAAGCAACCAGACTGTGCAATATCAGGAGCATGAGCAATCACACAATCGTCGCGTTGCAGTTGGTCGTACCATTCGTCGTTTTCCAGGCAGGCGAACCCATTGACCGCGGATGTACCCCGCAATACTGGACAAACGTATGGATGGTCGCCCTTGATGCCTGCTTGCAGCTTCCACTCTCGAATAGTGCATGCGTTATCGAACATTCCGACCTGGCTCTTGTCCTCATACATGGAACGCTCGCAGCTGTCCTACCATGACAATATATTCATCTCGCGTGGAGAAGATTCCTCGTCGGCAGGAGTTGCCTCCAGCTCCATGGCATCTAGGTCAGTGCCGTCGTCAGGGATCGGTACTGCCTCGGCTTTCGGGAGCTGAACTGCTGGCTGCTGGTCTGCTGGCGTATGGTGTAGGGGTGGTCCAGGAGTCGAGGACTTTGGCACGGCTATCGATTGCGGGCCAGGTTGCAGTGGCTCAGGCAATGGGCCTGGTGGTGCTGGCTGTTCCGCATCGGCTGTCGCGCGCCACACGGAAGTCGGAACATCAGGATCGTATCCCAATGCCACGCGATCCAGTGCATTCTGTCTGAAGAATGTTTTGCATGCTTCGATGGTCTGCTCGTTCTCGGCAGCAGGGCCGATACAGTGAGATGTCAACCTGTTGTTTTCTGCAATGTGTCTTGATCTGGTCGCGTTATCGTCACCATCTAAGTCGGTAATCCGTTGTAGAAACTGCTCGAACACAACCCAAGCAACAGCATGTGCATCTTCAACCGTTTTAATGATCTTGGGGTGGAGGAGCTCTTGTTTCTCGACTGAATCCCAGGATGCCCATGCCCCAGGGTAGTCGTTGATCAACAGTAAGAGGTACTGGAATAAGTCGTCGTATGCAAGACTAAATGGATCATTATCAGGGATAGCCTTGTTCGGCTCGCGAGGATCAAGTGCTGGTGTCCGTATCGGAATTCCAGGAATAGGTACGCTTGTGTCGCCTGCGTTAGCAGGCAGTGATGCCGGCAGCGTACCATCGGCACATGGTGCCATCCACGCACAATGAGCCATCTCGCCTGCCGTCTGTGTCATCAGCGTCGTGAGGCTGAGGTCTCTCTTCCATTCGTTTGTCATCTTCTCTCTGAAGTCGAGAGCCGCCATGATCTCCTTGGCCTGTGTGTGGGCCTGCTCGTCCGTGACGGGAGTCAGCATGGGCGGCCTGAATGGATACGGCTGAGAGGGCAGTGACTGAATCAAAGCGCAGAAGTTACGATAGCATACTGCGTCGCAGAACTGTGTCGTAAACATCGTCATGTCATGGTTGTTCTGTTTTGCATGCCAGGCCTGTGGGGTGGTTCTATCGTACGCTTCAACCCAGTGGTCTGATGGAAGAACAGTAATACCACGATTTTGCATAATCCTGATCAGATCGTCCGTGTGGTAATCAAAGTTCGGGTGCACGCCCCACTGTGCTGCGTTGCCAGGCCCCATGACCGTGGGGCAGCGGAAATACTGCATCACATCGACAAAACGTGATACATCCACTTGTACGTGTACTGGCATGAGCGTCGGGACGCCACCCTCACATTCCATTTGCTGGAGCTCATATACGGCAGTAGGTGTGCGATCTTGGTGTCGACGCATGTCCACGGTGTTCTGTCCGTGGTAGGCACATGCGATGTCATTCGCGCTCCATACCACCATGGCATTGAGCCCCCTGCAATAATGTCTCTGTTTCACATATGCAGGAAAATCATTGGCCCAGTAGTTCCAGATGACCTCGTCTAATTCGCGCCACTTTTTGATGGAGGCATTGTCGCTGTGTAACATGAGGCCTCTGGCCTCGCGGATCGTCTTGATCATGTTGCGCTGCTCGAAGGTGCACTCAAACTGGTTGTTGAGAATAGCTGTGGTACGGCTCTCCTGTGTCTGCGTACGCTGGTTACGCAGTTCTTCCATACCATAGCGGTTGTCTCCACCAGCCTCTGGCAATTGAACGCAATCTTGGCCGATCGGCGTGTCGTTCTGTCTGAACCCTGTCTTCATAATTGCCAAAGGAGAATGCCCACATCATGATGTCGTCGCGGATCATGGTCGACAAATGCTCGAGGGCAGCGCCGCCCATGTATTCCGCGCGATTGAGGCACGGCGTAAATAGCGGTACAAGAGCAACATGTGATACCTTGGCGAGATCTTCTCGCTTCTGTGCATCGTTGAGCTCGTCGATGCCGTGGGTTGGGTACTTTTTGTGTTTTGCACTCTTGGCTCCTTTCTTGGGGTGCATGATCCATGTTGAATCGGTGTGCAAGTTGGCCCATTTGTATGCGTGCCCTGATGGGCCGAAGGCATGATGCAAGAGTAGTCCCAGATCTTCTTGTACGAGGGAGCACCACCCGTTATCTGAAAGAAGGGTAGAAACAAAACGACCACCACAGAAAGCGCTGTACTTTGCTTGATCCAGCTCGAGTGGGTCAATATCAGGACCAGGAGTAAGACCAGGGTCGATCTTGTCGGGGGCTTCGCCAAAGAAGACATTGCCCTCGTTGTATGGTTGCCAGCGATAGGTACTTGTCATATTCTCGTCGTGCTCTGATATTGCCACCCAGCCTTCTGGATGATCGGATGGTGTTGCCACCGTCTTGGGGTATGATCCGATACCTCCGAAGCCTCCGCGCGCCGTCAGCCATGTGCTGAGCTTGCGGCGAAATTCGCTTGTCTGGTTAATGTCGGAAAATGGTCGCATGTTGGTGACCAAAGTATCCTCAACAATGTGGCCGATGTGTCCAGATGTATCTGATGTCCTGGCTAAGCCAGGTGGGCGTGCCGGTAATTTGGCCGTTGCGCGCTCAAGTTTAGGAGCATAGCATGGGGTTGTTAATCCATTGCTGTATACATCAGAGGGTGCACAAAGACCATTTCCATAGTATCATGTTGTATCCTGAACGCTGTCCTCGGCATACTGTCCCAGTACTGCACTGCCAATTTTGGACCAATCATTGTGAATCATCATCCACTCCGTCCTCAATATCATCGTGGTAAGGTCCATTGGCGGGCACTTGCGGCGCGCTCCTGCGATCACTGCGTTCAAATGATCATGTAAACCACGAACATTTTCTTGTACAGACGGGCTACGATTGAAGAGGCTGGAAAGCATGCACACAGCCCGCATGAATGACAGCCATGGTGTAGCCGTAAACGTGCTGTATTCGTAGTTGGCGTTGCCGCCGACTGATCCACCAGTGTCGCTGATCCAACTCTTGACGTCGGCGGACGCAGAGCGGGCAATTTCTCGAATAGTGGATTCGTCGGGTACGCGGAGATCAAAATCTGCACTGCGATCAGCGCGCCGTTGATGTACGTATATATATATATATATATATATATATATATCCATCATCAGGATCACGAGGGCGACCAGTTTGAGCGTGGTACGTGAAGCCCGCGCGGCCGTCGTCCTTGGCGTTCGGGTCGTACTCAGCATCGCAGCCGATGGGCCAGCCGATGAGGTGGAGCGGCTGTGCCTGATCCATCTCGTGGATGGGGGTATCGGGATTAGAACCGATCTCGCTTATTCCCAACCTTCCTTGGTTGGGTATTCGTTTTGAATAGAGCAGTGTGGTCGCGTCCTTCCTCCTCCCGCCTCCCGCCTCTTTCCTGCCTCTTCCTGTCCTGTCTTGCTTGCCTGGGGGGGCTGCGATCTGTGAAACTGTCGCCATTTTCGAGGCCTGCTGGGGGGCCCAGCACAGTGAGGGCCACGGGCAGATTCAAATTAGACCTCGCCATCCCTGGGGGGCTGCGATCTGTGAAACTGTCGCCATTTCGAGGCCTGCTGGGGGGCCCAGCACAGTGAGGGCCACGGCAGATTCAAATTAGACCTCGCCATCCCTGGGGGGCTGCGATCTGTGAAACTGTCGCCATTTCGAGGCCTGCTGGGGGGCCCAGCACAGTGAGGGCCACGGGCAGATTCAAATTAGACCTCGCCATCCCTGGGGGGCTGCGATCTGTGAAACTGTCGCCACTTTCGAGGCCTGCTGGGGGCCCAGCACAGTGAGGGCCACGGGCAGATTCAAATTAGACCTCGCCATCCCTGGGGGCTGCGATCTGTGAAACTGTCGCCATTTTCGAGGCCTGCTGGGGGGCCCAGTGAGGGCCACGTTCAAATTAGACCTCGCCATCCCTGGGGGGCTGCGATCTGTGAAACTGTCGCCATTTTCGAGGCCTGCTGGGGGGCCCAGCACAGTGAGGGCCACGGGCAGATTCAAATTAGACCTCGCCATCCCTGGGGGGGCTGCGATCTGTGAAACTGTCGCCATTTTGCTGGGGGCCTGCGATCTGTGAAACTGTCGCCATTTTCGAGGCCTGCTGGGGGGCCCAGCACAGTGAGGGCCACGCGCGGATTCAAATTAGACCTCGCCATCCCTGGGGGGCTGCGATCTGCGAAACTGTCGCCATTTTCGAGGCCTGCTGGGGGGCCCAGCACAGTGAGGGCCACGGGCAGATTCAAATTAGACCTCGCCATCCCTGGGGGGCTGCGATCTGTGAAACTGTCGCCATTTTCGAGGCCTGCTGGGGGCCCCAGCACAGTGAGGGCCACGGGCAGATTCAAATTAGACCTCGCCATCCCTGGGGGGCTGCGATCTGTGAAACTGTCGCCATTTTCGAGGCCTGCTGGGGGGCCCAGCACAGTGAGGGCCACGGGCAGATTCAAATTAGACCTCGCCATCCCTGGGGGGCTGCGATCTGTGAAACTGTCGCCATTTCGAGGCCTGCTGGGGGCCCAGCACAGTGACGCCACGCGCGGATTCAAATTAGACCTCGCCATCCCTGGGGGGCTGCGATCTGTGAAACTGTCGCCATTTCGAGGCCTGCTGGGGGGCCCAGCACAGTGAGGGCCACGCGCGGATTCAAATTAGACCTCGCCATCCCTGGGGGGCTGCGATCTGTGAAACTGTCGCCATTTTCGAGGCCTGCTGGGGGGCCCAGCACAGTGAGGGCCACGGGCAGATTCAAATGAGAAATTGACCTCGCCATCCCTGGGGGGCTGCGATCTGTGAAACTGTCGCCATTTTCGAGGCCTGCTGGGGGGCCCAGCACAGTGAGGGCCACGGGCAGATTCAAATTAGACCTCGCCATCCCTGGGGGGGCTGCGATCTGTGAAACTGTCGCCACTTTCGAGGCCTGCTGGGGGCCCAGCACAGTGAGGGCCACGCGCGGATTCAAATTAGACCTCGCCATCCCTGGGGGGCTGCGATCTGTGAAACTGTCGCCACTTTCGAGGCCTGCTGGGGGGCCCAGCACAGTGGGGCCACGGCGGATTCAAATTAGACCTCGCCATCCCTGGGGGGCTGCGATCTGTGAAACTGTCGCCACTTTCGAGGCCTGCTGGGGGGCCCAGCACAGTTACGCCACGGGCATATTCAAACGAGACCTCGCCATCCCTTGGGGGCTGCGATCTGTGAAACTGTCGCCACTTTCGAGGCCTGCTGGGGGGCCCAGCGCAGTGACGCCACGGGCAGATTCAAATGAGACCTCGCCATCCCCTGGAGGCTGCGATCTGTGAAACTGTCGCCACTTTCGAGGCCTGCTGGGGGGCCCGGCACAGTGACGCCACGCGCGGACCCAAATTAGACCTCGCCATCCCTGCGGGGCTGCGATCTGTGAAACTGTCGCCACTTTCGAGGCCTGCTGTGATCACCATTTTCGAAGTGACTAGGAGTGCCCAGGAATTGTAACTCATCAGCTTTATCAAGCCCTTTTCCTGTAGCCAGCGTCCTGCGAGTCTCCCGAATTCCGTCTGCAGACATATGCAACCCTCGCTCCGTCATCGCCCCCTTATAAAGTATCCTAAACTATTTGCGCCCCGCTTTTGCGCAGGGGTTGGGTACGTCGCCAGGGTAATTGGCCAGAGTCTTGATTATTCTTAATGTTTCAATGTAAATCCTAAGATTTGAGTGGATTTTTTGGGTTTTTACTCAAGTTCTGAGACTATGAATTTCTTAACCCATGATTTCTTGAGCATTTCGCAGGGTGTACCATTCCTCGCCTGCTCCCTGCTGCTGGGTTGTTGCCACCCCCTGCCATTCTTGCTTGCTGGCTGCTGCTTACTTGCACTTGCCTGCTCGCTTTTGCTGGCTTGTTGTGTCATGCAGAGCCTCCTCCTCCTCCTCCTCCTCCTCCTCCTCCTCCTCCTCCTCCTCCTCCTCCTCCTCCTCCTCCTCCTCCTCCTCCCTCCCTCCCTCCCTCCCTCCTCCTCCCTCCTCCTCCTCCTCCTCCTCCTCCTCCTCCTCCTCCTCCTCGCTGCTTGCCTGCCCTTGCCGATCCTCCTTGTCCTGGTGGCGAGAGACGAGCTGCTCAGCTCCCGAAGCTTGTCTCGCACGGCCTGATGCCCCCCCCCCCTCGCAGAGGGGAGGCCCGCGGATGTGGAGTCACGCAGACTGAGGGTCCGTCGTGCCCATCGCGGCTCGAGACAGGTTGAGGCCTCTGGGCTTCCGCACGCCTGGCGGCCTGCCCGACCTGGCCCCCGACACTTCCCCGCGGCTGCCGGCGGGCCTGGGTGGCTGGCCTTCCGTCGGGCCTGTCCCTCTGCAGGGGGAGTGTTCAGAGATAGTCGAAGAATAGTCTGGGGATGATGTTTTGACTATTTTTTGATCATCTGGAAGTATTTCTTGTAGTTTTTATTTCTCGCCCCGCTGGGGATGATGTTTTGATTATTTTTTCATCATCTGGAAGTCTTTCTGGTATTTTTCATTTGTCGCCCCGAATCCCCCTGTAGGGGGACAGGCCCGACTTAAGGCTGGCCGCCGCCCCGCTGCGAGCATGACGAGCCTGGCGCAGGGCATGGCCTTCGACCCGCCGCGGCGCGGGCCGCCCTTGCAGCAGGAGGACCGCGAGGACGACGAGGCCCGCGCGTTGCCGCAGGCCTGGCTGGAGAGCCGCCTGCACGGCCTCTCCGAGGATTCCAGCAGTGGCGAAGGGTCTTGGCTCGCCTATAGGCCTGCCGAAGAATGTTCTAAGAGCCTTTTGTGGTCTCCACGAAATGTTATTAGAACGTTTCTGGCTGGGACTGTCTTGCTTTGTCACATTGGGCTCATGTTCTAAGAACACTGTTTTTAGTCTTTAGAGCATTTTCGGGTTCTACGAACATGTCGTGGTAGGCCTATAGGAATGCCAGGACGGTCGGTCCCTGCTCAAAGGATGATTTCGGAGGAGGTGTCCGCATTTTCAGCACCAGCGACCTGGAGGCCCCCGAGGCCTTCCGCGACGTGTGGCGCTCGAAGAAGAACAAAACACACACACACACACAATCATAAACTTTGTGCGCTCGGCGCGGATTTCTTGGATTCGTGCGGGGGGGCCCCCGGCGGCGCCTCCGGCGCCGCCCCTAGCGCGCTCCGCGCGGCAGGGAGGGGGTTCCGGTGCAGATCCAAGAAATCCGCGTGGACCTCCAAATCTTTATGTTTACGCTGTTTTCTCTTCTCTAGGCACGTGATCTCCAGAGGAGATGTCAGCAATGGCCCGCCACTGATCAGCGATGAGGATTCGGCCAAGCTGCAAACGATCCTGGTGTTCTGCAACCCGAACCAGGTCAGCGAGGTCCAGAGGCTCTGCGACGTCATCACGAACATCGACGTGACAAGCAGCGACGCCCTGCCGATGTTCTGGGTGCCCCACTCCGTGGCGCCCGACAAGCGGGGCCACACGGACCTCATGCGGGCAGACCAGGTGAACGACATCCTGACCAGGGGCCTGGACGGCATCGTGAGCGGCGCTCTCCATGGCCGTGCGCATGAAGATCAAAAAGTCGGCGACCATCCCAAAGAAGCTGAACGACATGCTCACGGAGGCGCGCAATCGAGGACAGTACGGACAGTACCTGCAGCGCTGCGCACACGCGACCCTGTGGGACTACGTGAGGGCTCGCCTGGCGCCCGACATCCCGGCGGTGGACCACACCCTCGAGCCCGGAGACCCGCAGCAGGTTCCAGGGTACATCGTCGGGAACAAGCTCGGGCAGGGGTCGTTCGGGGCCGTCTACAAGCTGACGGAGAGGCCGGAGACGGGAAGCAGCGTCGAGGTTGTCAAGGCAGTGCCCACCGAGGGCATCACGCGGATCAAAGACCTCATGTACATGAACAGAATGATCCGCGTGATGAACATGTTGAGCGATGAGCAGGGGCGGCACCCGAACATCATCCGCCTGCACCGCACCTACCACACGCCGACGCACATTCTTTTCCGGATGGAGTACGGGGGCCCAGAGAACTTGTACAAGCGCCTGCGCGACCGCCAGACACTGCAGGCTGAGAATGCGCGGCCACTGTCCCTGGACAAGGTTGTGACGATCATCACCCAGGCGGTCGACTTGGTGTGGCACCTGCACACGGTGGTGCATGTCTGCCAACGCGACATTAAGCCAGAGAACATCATGGTGAACGAGACGCCAGAGTCCATCACGATCAAGCTCACAGACATCGACCTCGCTGTCTCCTTCGAGGATGAGGGCAAGATGTGCAGCAGCCCCTGCGGGACCCTGCCCTTCGCCGCCCCCGAGGTGCTGCTGGACAGCCCCTACGACGTTTGCCTGGCGGACATCTGGAGCCTCGGCGTGGTTTTCGCGGAGGTGCTCTGCGGGGTGCGCGTGGTGGAGCTCGCGATCGAGCACGCGGGGCTGCAGGTGCGGCCCTTGGGCGTCAACACCGCGCTCGCGGAGTGCATCCGCACCTTCTTCCGAATGCCCGCCGCGGCGGCCCGCCTGCTGGAGGAGCGCTGCCGCCCAGAGCTCCGCCCCCTGCAGCCCTTCGGCGGCGCGGTGCTCGCCAGGACGCCGACGGTCGACCCCGCGCGGCGGATGGACGTCGACGGCGTCCGCTCGGTGGTGGAGCAGGGCCTCGCGCCACTGGCCCTGGGGCCTGCCGCGCCCGGCAGGTAGCCCGCGCCCCAGCGGCCAGCGGCGCTGCGCCACCCGCGGCAGCACAGGCGACGTCGCAGCAGCGCGTCGGCGAGCGGCGAGGTCCGCGCCGCCGTCCGCCCGCGTCGCAATCGCGTTTCTCTCTGTCTTTTTTGTTTTTTCTCTCTCTCTCTCTCTCCATCTCTCTCTCTCTCTCTCTCTCTCTCTTTCGTTCGCTCTCTGTCTGTCTGTCTCTCTCTGCCTCTCTTTCTCTCTATCTTTCTCTCTCTTCCTTTCAGATTCCGTGTCCTTGCGACCTTCTGCAGTCCCCGACGTCGCCATGGCTGGATCCGCTCGAGCGTGTCTTGTGATGTGCGGCGGTGCGAAGCCCGTCCCACTGATCAAGGCACAGGTACGAAATGATGGGTCCATCATTTCTTGCCTTCCCATGTGCGTTTTCCCAATCGATTCCTGGGCCCGAGGTCGCAAAAATTACGACGTCGGAGGTCTGGGGAGGCGGGAAGCACGACCTGGACCTCCGACGTCTTGGAAAAAATCACGACGGCGGTTTTTGTCAATCTTCGGGCGTCCTGAGCCTCGGAGGCCGCCGCCTCCGACCCCCCATGGGAGGACGGGGCGGCCGGGGAGGTCCAAAAAAATCCAGGAGGGCCTCCAAAGGCTCCCAAGACGGCCCAAGCGGGCCCCGAGTCGCCGAAAGACCGCTCCAGGACGCCCAAGAAAGGCCCAAGACGGCCCGAGAGGCCCCCCAAGGCACTCCACGACGCTTCAAGACGCCTCTCCAGAGCGCTTCAAGAGGCCGAGATCGTCAATTTTACGAAGGTTTTCGAACGATTTTGACCTTCCAGCTTTTTCGGCTGTCCGACGTTCCACGACGGCTCAATAGGCCCCCAAGAGCGCCCCAAGACGGTCCAAGAGGGCCCCAGGACGGCCCCAGAGTCGCCCAAGACAGCCCCACAGAGCCCCAAGACGACCCCAAGATGCGCCCAAGAGGGGGACCGAGCACGAGCACGAGCAAGAAGTCATACACCCGGAGGTGCGTAGGACACTGGATGGGAAAAATTGCAGATTAAATAATACAGTCGGGCTACGTTGCACTATGTTGACAGCTTAGCTGTGCGGACAAAGTGCCGCCAAGAAACTTCGCTGATCAGGAGTGGGGTCAAATTGGCTATGCCGCCTGCCGCTTTGCAAGCGACGCGTAGCACCTGGGACGTCCAGTCCGCGCGCGGCCTGCCAACTTTCTTTACATACCTGTCTGAAGCTGGCCGGAAAGATCCAGGGCAGAAGGTGACCTCTCTTAGGGGGCTCCCTTCCGGTGACCTGGCGGCTTTACCTAGCAAGAGGAGTTGCTGTCGAGCTACAGTCTCTGATAGGAGGGATTGCCCGGTCGTGTCCAAGACAGTTGCATTGCTCACTCTTGAAATAGAAGCTGGCGCGATCCCCCAGATCGCGCGGAGGCACCGGCAATGAAAACCGTCCAGACGTCTCCTGCCGGCGGCATTCAACCACAATGTTGATAATCCGTACGTCAACTTGCTAAGGACCACCGCCTTGTAAACCTCGATTTTTCGACGGCGGCTAAGATTTGAATGTCGCTATATTATAGAAAGCTTGTCGAAATCCGCCCGGGCTGCGCCAATACGCCTGGAGAGTTCTTTGCTCGCGTCCCCCGCCCCAGAAATCAAGACTCCAAAATTCGACCCTCCCGCTTGAAGAGTGCCCCAGGAGGACCTAAGGAGCCCCCAAGAGGCCCCAGGAGGCCTCCAAGAGGCACCCAGGAGGCCCGAACGAGGCCTGAAGAGGCCACAAAACAGCCCCGAGGAGGCCCCACAACGGTCCCAAAACGGCTACCGAGAAGCTGCGAAACTGCCTTCACGACGTCCCCGACAGGCCAACCACGAGATCCAAACTAACACCCATGAGGCCTCTGACCCACCACCCAGGGCACGGTGGCGGGGGCAGTGACAGCACTTGTGCACAGCATGTTCCGGCGAGAGCCTTCCAGAACACGCTGCAGGAGGAGGAGGAAGATCAGGAGGAGAGAGAGCTGGAGTGGGAGGAGGAGGAGGGGGACGAGGAGAAGGAAGAGGCCTCCAAGACAGCTCCAAGATAGCCGAAGAGGCTTCCAAGAGGGCTCTGGGCGGCCCACGAGGGCCCCAAGGCGGTGCCTGAGGCGCCCAAGACGACCCGAGAGGGCCCCAAGACGGCTCCAAGAGAGGCCCAAGAAGGGAAACACGAACCGAGAATCCGAGCTTTCTACCCCGTGAGGTTCTCGGGAAGTCCCAAGAGGCCCCCAATCGGATCCAAGAGGCCCCCAAGAAATTCCTCAGAGGGCCGACGAGGTTCCAAGAAATCTCCCAAGATGGCCCCAAGAGGCACAACTCATCGTGTTAAGATTGGGCTTTGACGGGTTTTCATGTTTTTTTTTCTGCCTTTTGGCATCCCGATGCTCCAAGACGGCCCAAGAGGCTTCCAATACCGCTCCAATATAGAGGAAGAGGTCTCCAAGAGACCCCCAAGACTGCCCGCGAGGGCCCCAAGACGGTGCTTGAGGCGCCCAAGACGGCCCGAGAGGGCCCCAAGAGCCCCAAGAGAGGCCCAAGAAGGGGAACGCGACCCAACAGCAGAGCGTTCCCCCCAAAAGGCCCACAGGAGGCCGCAAGAGGCCCCCAAGTGGTCCGACGAGGACCCCAAAAGCTTCCCGAGGGCCTAAAAGGCCCCTAGGAGACGTCCAAGAGGTTTTAAAATAGCCCAAGAGAGCCCTCGATGCGCCGAAACTGCTTCCAGCAGGCCCCCGGGAGGCTTCCGGATTGTCTCAATCTGGCCGCAGGTGGCCTCAAGTCGGGCCTCCACGCAGCCAAGACGGCCACTGACGGCTTCAGATTGCAGAACCGATGCCCCCAAGGGACCCTCAGACGCCCCCCCAAGAAGCACCCAAGAGGTGCCTCCAACAGCCAGTTGACGAAGCATGCGGAACACCCCAGAAGCTCCTCAGATGCCGTCGCGCGCCTGTGCTTGATAGCGTTGTCCAAGATCGTCCAGCGCCCCCCCGGCCTGGGCTAGAACCTGAGCGCGCGCGAAGCGCGCGCGCGATGTTTCTAGCCCAGGGGCCCGAAAACAGCTGCCCGACACTCCATGGGAGTACCGGGGCTCATTTCCCCTTTGTTTTTATTGGGTTTCGGCGTCCCGGGCCTCGGAGGCCGCCGCGATGGTCCCGGACATTTTCCAGATCCTCGGCGCGGGCTCCAAGACCATTCCGCAGAGGGCTCCAACAGGCTCCAGGGCAGCCCAAGCGGGCTCCAAGACGGCTCCAGGAACGACTGCAGGGTCTCATTTTTCTTGTGTTTTTTGCAAGACGGCTCCAGGCAGACTGCATGTCTTATGAGGATGGCTTCCGCCTCTTGCCCCGATCATCCCAAACTGCCTGAACGGTTCCCCAAACCCAGCGCTTGCCCAAGCGCGTTCCGGACGGTCTTCGCCGGAACGCGCTGGAATGATCACGCGCTGCGGTTTCCCATGCCAACGTCCTCGGACGTGGGTGCCCTGCCACGAGCGCGTTCCGGGAAGATGCTCCCGGAAGGCGCTGAAAAGATATGGCCACATCTCGGGGACGCTCCCGACACCGCTCCCCAGCCTTTCCGGGCAGCCTCCACAGCGCTTCAGGAGGGCCCAAGACACCCCCCAGGAGCCCCCAGAATGCGAAAGGATGGCCCAAGACGCTCCCGAGCAGCCCAAGTCAGCCTTCCGACGTCTCTCGAGGCTCCCAGGTGGCCTCCAAGAGACCCCAAGAAGTCTGATAGGTATCACGGTACGGCCCGAAGAGGCCAAGGTCGTATTATGTTCAATTGTCTTTTCAATGTTTTTGACTTCTCGCGTTTTCGAGCTTCAACGGCCCAAGAGCGCCGAAGAGCTTCCCAAGACCGCCCCAAGACCACCCAAGATACCTTCAGGACGGCCCCAAGACGGGCCAAGAAGGCTCCAACACTCCCGAAGAGGCGCCCAGCACAGCCCCAGACCACCCCAGAACAGGCCCAAGATGGGCCCAAGAGCGGGAGCAGGAGGCTTCCAGAGACCTCCGAGAGGCCTCCGGGACCCGCCAGAGGCCCCCAGCACACCCCCGATCCTTGAGAGGCCCCAAACAGACCCCGACGAGGCTCCAAGAACAACCCAAGAGAGCTGCGAGAGCCGTCCCGAGAGAGCCCAAAGAGGGTAACATCGTTGATTTCCAATGGTTTTTCCTATGTTTTTCGCCTTCTCACGTTTTCCCGCTTCCAGCTCTCAAAGATCGAGGGTTTGGGAAAAAAGGAGAGGGAATTACAAAAATTGTGTTTCATCAAAGTGGAACTCCTACTCGGGGGTCCTACATATCCCCTGACATCTGGCCGGTACCGCGCCTCCCGGCTTCATCCGCAGAGCGAGTTTGCAGTGCGTTTAGACCTTTTTGGGACGTTTCTTTGAATTTGTCTTGGAGCGTCTTCTGGGCCTCCTGGGGGCCTCTTGGTGCCTTTTGCTGGACCCTGGAGCCCTCCTGGGAACCTCTTCGAGCGAAAACCTACGGTTTTCCGTCCGTGACCTGTGTCCCCATTGGGGGACTGGGGTGTTCCGGGGGTTCTGCTGGGGCGCCGGGGGCGCCGTAAGATCGCCCGGATACGGCCTGCGGATCGCCAAACATGGCGCTTCCAGACCGCGGGAACGACCAATGGCGGCCAAGACGGCCAAGGCGGCCAGAATTAGCCCTTGACTATCCAAGAGGCCTCCAAGACGCCCCCAGAAACTTCCAAGATGCCTCCAAATGAGCCCCGGGAGGCACAACTTGTTGCTTATCCAAAGGTTTTTGAAGGATTTCCATGTTCTCGCCTTTTAAATTTTCCGACGCTCCACAACGGCCCCAGAGGTCATATTTTCCGTTGCAAGACAGCCCCGGAGGCTTTGAAAACGGCCCCAAAACGGCCCAAGAGGGCCCCAATACGGCGCCGGAGACGCACAGGATGGCCCGAGAGGGTTTTATGGACCTCCACCAAAGGCCTCAGTGGGCGTGCCCGCATGCGTCCGCCACACCCAGTACAGCGCTTCGTGGCCCCATAGAGAGCTCCACCGAAGGTCTCAATTGCGCAGCCCGCATGCGTCTCACCCACCGAGTACAGCGCGTCGTGGCCCCACAGGGAGTTCCGACGAAGGTCCCAGAGGCGCAGCCCGCATGCGTCTCCCCCACCAGTGCAGCGCTTCGTGGCCCCATAGGGAGCTCCACCGAAGGTCTCAATTGTGCCGTCCGCAAGCGTCTCCCCCACACAGTACAGCGCTTCGTGGCCCTACAAGGGGGCTCCACCAAATGTTCCAGTGGCGTAGTCCGCATGCGTCTCCCCCACACAGTACAACGCTTCGTGGCCCTACAAGGGGGCTCCACCGAAGACGATGGCTACAACAGCGGTGCTCACAACTGCATCTGGTTGGGTCCTTCGCCAGGCCAATTTAAATTGACCCCCCGTTTATTTTTGCAAATCAGACCATCATTAAGGTCCCCGTCACCATCGAACAAATATCCCAGGAAGCCTTCGAGGGTCCCAAATCATCGAACACCTAAAGGAAATTGATGATTCTGTGGTTTCCGCATTTCCCCTTCTATACGCTTCCGAGGCTTGCGCAGGGACTCCAACAAGGTCGTTAGATGCACAAGGCGATTCAACAAGTGATATTCCATGCGTTAGCCTGTCGGGCCTAGCTAGAACTTGAGCGCTCGCGAAGCGCGCGATAGTTATAATATGGTTACATCAGATATGTTTATATCTGTGTGTATATATAGTTCCATGCCTCCAGATGTCCTTGACCATGTAACACCATACATCCACATATCCATAGTCCCACACTCTCAGACTCCACGCATCCATGCGGCCCTTCATCCATGCCCGCGCGCGCCCATAGCTGCATGCACCTACATGCGTTCAGAGTTTTATGCTTCCACTCCTCCTTACTCTCTTCTTATCCATACCACCATTCCTCCATACATCCATACCTCTACCTCCGTACCTGCTCTGCGCAAGCAATATTCTAATGCACTCTTCTGCGCATCGCGGCCAAATTGGCTGGCGTTTGTCGCGTCGACGGGCGGTTTGGACGCGAGTAATTTGACCCGCGCCCGCGCGACTGGAAGGAAAAAAGCTCCTCTCTCCCCTCCGTGTCCTCCACTCCTTCCGTCTCTCCCCTTCCGTCCCGCCGTTCCTTCCCCCTCCCCCCCCCATACTTTCAGAGTTTGGCTGCCACGCGCAGTTCCCAAGCCGAGTCGACGCTCTTTCGAGGAGAAGGAGGAGGAGGAGGAGGAGGAGGAGGAGCAGGAGGAGGAGCAGGAGGGGGAGGAGGAGGAGAAGGAGGGGAAGCAGGCAGAGGAGACAAGCAGGCAAAGGAATGGTAGAAGGAGAAGGAGGAGGAAGGGAGGGGGGGGAGGGCGCAGGAGAAGCGGGCAGAGGAGAGAAGGAGGCAAAAGAAGGGGAGGAGGAGGAGGAGGAGGCGGAGGAGGAGGAGGAGGAGGAGGAGGAGTACGGGGTAAGACTGGGGAGGTTTGGGAAGAGCTAGGGGGAGAAGGACTAGAAGGAGGAGCAGCAGGAGGAGGAGGAAGACAGCCAGCGCGGCCTACACCTGGAAGTCCAGCCATGCTGCTGTGTCGGAATGTTGCTCTCGCTTGAGCGCTGGCCACATCCCTGATCGGGAGTGGTGCGCTGTCGCCTGAGCGCTGGCAACAGTTCTGTCGAAGGAATGGTGCTGTCGCCTGCGCGCCGGCCACACTCCTTTCTGGGATGGCACTCTCGCCAGAGCGCCAGCCACAGCCAGACTTGCAAGGATGTTTCAGGCGAAACGGGCCGGACCAAATCAGGTGACGGCATCTGAGAGTTTCGAGTTGCGAGGATGCGTCCGGCGAACGGGCTGGACCAACGCTCGCGCGGCATCTGGGAGTTCAGAGTTGCGAGGATGTCTCAGGCGAAAGGGGTTGGACCATTTCAGGTCACGGCATAGGATCCCAGAGTTACGAGGGTGTTTTAGGCGAGACGGGCTGGACCTCAGGTCACGGCATCTGGGAGCTCAGAATTGCGAGGACCTCTCATGCGAAAGAGGTCGGACACTCTTTCTTGCGGCATCTGTGAGCCCCGAGATGCCACGAAACTGGTGGTCCTGTCAGTTTCGCCTGAGACATCCTCGCAACTCTTGGCTTGGGGCATTTTTCGCCTTAGACATCGTCGCAACTCTGGGCCCATGTATGTCCTGACCGATGGTGATCTTCGACTCGCCCGAGACATCCTTGTAACTCAGAGCTCTTCGTTGTTTTCCTTTTGCTTCTTTTTGTTTATAGGCGTCGAAGGAATCTGCGCATCCCCCCTGTGACCTGACGAACGGTTGTGACGAGCAGTTCTGGTGAGTGGTTGGCAAGTGGATTCGAAATGATGTTCCCGCCGGGGGGCAGCCAGCGCACGCGCTGCGGGGCAGCCGACGCGCTCCCGCGGCGCCAAGAGGGCGGCGAGCGCGCGCAAGGAGTCCTCCTCCTGCCCTCCTCTCCTCCCGCGTCTCTACCCGCGCCTCCTAGCACCAGTATCGCTTCACCGACCTCCATCCCCATCCCCATCCCCTTCGAGACCCCCACCAGATTGCCCCCCCAGTTGGGGCTACACCCCTCGAAACCCGAAGGGAACGGCCTATATCCCCTATCTAGGGGGGTAAATCGGCCAGTGGGGCCCCGGCCACGCCGCTGGGGATAGGGATCGGATAAACGATGCTCATAGCACCCGCGTCTCACCCTCCTCCCCCTCCACCTCCACCCTCTCCGGCTCACCCGCATGCACACACTTTTTATCTGCGTCGGCGGCTGGGCAGAGGTTGCTGCTGTGGCGATCGGGCAACCCGCACGCGCACGCACAGTCTAGACACACGCACACAAGACATCATACCCACATGTGCAAATCACACAGCACAGATACACAGCATACACACATCACGCACAAGTAAGCACCAATTGCCTGACAACACACCCGACAACACAGGGGGCGCGCTGTGGGTGGCTGCCGCATCCGTTGCATTTTCTATGTTTCGTCCAAGATCTTCCTGTTGGGGGACACGCCCGACCTAATCAGAGCGTCAAGAGCGTCAGAGCGTCCGCACTTTGCTGCCGTTCGCTGCGCCAGCGCTCGGTTTTCGGCACCGCAGGAGGTGTGCTGGGGGGGGGGGGGCGCTCGCCGCGCCAGGGCTGCAACGCGTGGCGGGCGTGGCATCTTTCACGGCACCGCGTGCCGTGCGCCGGGGGTGGGGTCGCTATCTGTGCCATGCTTGCAAAGCGTGGCAGGCGTTGCACTTTCTCGATGCAGCAGGGGTTGTGCTGGTGGTAGGGTCGCTGTTCACGCCAGGGTCGCAACGCGTGGCAGGCGTGGTGCTATCTCGATACCAGGAGGGGTGCACGGGTGTTCACAAGATATGAACACAAAAGCGTATACTGAAAATGTTGAGTTCCTCGGTAGTGGATTATTTTTGTTTGTGCAGACGTGGGGCCGAGCAAATCTCGGAGTGTGTCGCTCTAAACCATTATTCAATCGCTTCGCTCATTCCGCCGGCCCTTATTGGCGCACCTCTGTCGATTTGGGGGTGTATTCCTGAGGGGGTCGCAGTGACTGCGGATTTGGTTTCGGGGGTTCGTCGCAGATTCTGGCGCGGTTGTCCTGGGGCAATCGTGGGTGGTCACGGGTCTGGTCGGTGATTTATTTGTTTGTGTTGGTGAGGGGTTGATGATTCTGGATGGTCGTTGTGGGGCCATGTTGCAGATCGGATGTATTTGTCGCAAGTTTGAGCCGTTCCGTTTTGGAGGGTGGCGGCTCGTGAATGCGACCGCAGGAACAGGAGGAGGAAGAGGCGGATGAGGAGGACGAGGAGCAGAGTGAAGAGGAGGAGGCGGAGGCGGAGGAGGAGGGAGGATGATGAGGAAGAGGAGGAGGAGGAGGGGGAAGGAGGAGGAGGAGGAAGATGATGAGGCGCAGGAGGAGATGAAGCCTCTTGAGCCGTCTTGGCGGTCTATTGGGCCGTCTTGGGGCCATATTGAGCGGCCTGGAGCCATGGTGGGGGCTCATCGGCCCCTCGTGGGGCCGTTTCGGAGCGTTCCTGGGCCCGTGTGGCCGCCTCTTGGGCCATCTCGGGAGCCGCCTTCGGCCATCGTGGGGCTGTGTGTTGGGCGGTCCTGGAGGCTCATTGGTCTTCCTTGGGGCGTGGGAAAGTCGAAAAGGCGAGAAGGCTGAAAACCTCCAATCGCCTGGTGAAAAATCATGAATTCCGCCTCTGGGACGCCTCTTGGAAGCCTCGAGGGGCGTGTTGGGGGCATCGAGGGCCATCGTGAGACAATGTTGGGCCGCTATGGGACGCTGTTGGCGTCTGGCCGTAGAGCATGCTATTTTTTTGTGGACTCATTGAGGCACTCCTGGACGGTTCCAGAGGCTCCGAGCCCCGCGCTCAAGAGATCCAGCATCTCTGACGGGGACGTGCCAGGAGAAGATTGGAGTACTTTCCGCTTTGTGACCCCCAGGAGCTGCCACGCGCGTGCGAATTAGAATGTTGTTATTTGTTAGTTCCTTGTTACTTTGATTTCCGCGTGCTCCTTGCCCGCCCTTCGTCCGTTCACATGTTTCGATGGCCACGATGCGCTCTGACCCCTCCTTCCTGGCACTCCGCTTCGGTGCACCCGACAGTTCCGAGTCTCACGTTGCTTCATGACGTGACCCCCAAAGGTTTGCACCCCTTCCCTCTTGGGAGCCTCTTGGGGTCCTCTTGGGGGTATTTTGGGAGCCTCTTGGAGGCCTCTTGGGCGCCTGTTGGGGCCTCCTTGGGCCTCCTGGGCGCCTCTTGGGGCCTTCTTGAAGCGCTCTTGGGAGCCTTGGGAGCACTCTTGGAGCCCTCCTGGGCCATCTTGGAACCATCTTGAAGCCTCGGATGGACATCGGAAGCGAAAAGGCGAGAAAGCCGAAAACATTAATCGTCCAGGTTTTGGAAGAATGTTCGCCTCTTCGGGGCCTCCTGGGGGAGCTCTTTGGCCACTTGGAGCCGTCTTGGAGCGGTCTTGGGGTTTGGTATCAAGGTCCTGGTGCTATTATTTGGCCCTCCTGGAAGGTCAGGGGGCGAGGACAAAAACCCGTTCCGCATGGGGGTGACACACATGGGGGGTGAAGAAGGAAGGCTCCAAACAGTACCCTTTTGTGGCACCCAATGGCTCCAAAAGGGGTCCCCAAGGACCTCTTCAGGACTCTCTTCTTCACCCCTCGTTTGGGTCACCCCCCATTACCACCCGCCCCATGGTCGGACGGGGCTATAGGACGAGGATCAATCCGTTCCAGAGCTTCCGGAAGGTTCTCAGAGCGTTCCAGAACGCTCTGAGAAGGACGCAGCGCCCGAGACGTCTTCCAGGGCCGCCGGGTCTCAGAGGTTTTCGATTTCTCCCCACCCGAGTTTTTCCCTCGTTCTGGCTTCTTCTTACATGGGGGGTGCCGTGAGCTGTTGGGAGTTTTCTGGCCCGCCTTTTCTTTTCGGGAGGGGGGTCCTGCCCCAGGCATGCTCGCGTCGTAACAAAACCAGGACGGGAGGTGTTTAACCTTTGTCGGCTTCTGGAGGCCCTCGCTGGACCCCGGGACCGTCGAAAAGCGATTCGGTATGAAAAACCGGCCCTGGGGAAGAGGTGGGAACTCTGGGGACGCCATGTTGAGAGCAGCAGGACGTCGCATGTCTGGGACCTCCGGAGACGTTCCAGCGGCTGCGCCTCGCCGAGAGCATGCTGGGGATGCCCGCACTGCCCCGAGCGGCCGCTGGAGGCCCGAGTCATGGCCCAGAAGCAAGGCGCTCGGAGGAGGGCCGGTGTGGTCAGTCGGTGGGGGTTCGGGGCCACCGCACGGTTTGGGGACTCGGCTCGCTCTCCGAGGACGTCTCGGGCGACAGGCTTCCAGGGTCCCAAGACCCTGAGGTGACGGGCCGTGCGGTGAGGACGCTGGGGATGCCACGGTCGCCGCACGGTCCGTCTTCAGAGGCTCCTAGATGGGGTTCGAGTAAAAGGGATCGGAGGATCGCACCGCATCGGCGGTACGGCGACACATCGGCGCTACATCGCCGCATCGGCGATGCATCGGCGTCGGCGATGCATCGGCTCCGTCGTCGTGGAGAAGATCGGGATCCGCATCGAGCCGCATCGTCGTTGCCTTGGCGATGCGGCGCGATCCTCCGACCCCATCTGCTTCGCCCTCTCCTCGGAGGCCTGCAGTCTCGGGGCCCCGAGAGGCTCAGGCGCTGCTCATCACGGAGCACACGAGCGGGCTCTGGCTCTCGGACGGGGCGATGCCGGCCGCGGACGCGGGTGCGGGCAAGGGCGACCGCGCCGAGCCTCCGAGCACGCCGCCGAGCGGGCACACCGCGGGGGGCTGGTCGTGCGCCCGTGCGTCCAGGGGGCAGCTGTGCGAGGGCACGAGGCTGGGCGTGGAGTGCCAAGGCGAGGCAGTCCCTGGCCCAAAATGGAGGCCGTCCTTTGTTTGAACGTGGGGGTGTGACAAACGGGAGGGGGGGGGGGGCGAATTCCGAGAGAAAATGATTTGTCGCCAGATAGGTAGCATGCGCATCTCAGATTTTGCACGGCATCAGCGGTCGCCACCCCCCCCTCTCGCATCAGCCACCCCCGCCTTCAAACCAACGAGGCTGGAGGTGAGGAACACCTTCATCACGATCGTCTTCCTCGGCGCGCCAGGGAGTTGCCGACCCCTGGGCCGTGCCCTCTCCTCCCCGGCGGCGCCGCGCCGTCGCTGAAGGTTTGGCAGTTTGCTCGTGGTGGTTGGAGGCCCCACGAGCTGCGCACGCGGAGGCTGTGTCGGAGGGGTGGCGGGGGGATGCGCGGAGGAGGGGTTTTGGCGGACGAAGGAAGCTACAGCACGCGGAAGAGGGGCGGGCTGCACAGAGACAGCCCCCCCCATAATTAGTCAAACACGGGGTCGTCTGCGCCGACATTGGCGTGCAGGCTGCCCGCGTAAGGTCGCACGTAAGGCGTAAGCGCCCTCGCTTCAAATGCGGCGTGCCGCGCGGGCGGCCCGCGTAAGCCACCGCGTAAGACCGCTATGCCACCCTGCGTAAGACCGGTTTTTGATCGTCGCTCAAATGGGCCCGTGATAGAGACCCTAATCAGTGTGTGATGCGGCGCTGCATGCGTGCTCGTGTCTCACCTGGTCACCGCTATCTGGCCTTTGGAGGTTTTGGTGTCACTCGTCTGTTTGCGTAGACATTCGCTGGCTTGAATATTTTTTGTGATGTCTTGGAATATCAGTGTTCTATACCAGGTAGTTTCGCTAAACAGTATTGCCAGGAAGTCCCCAGGCCGCGCGTCGTACCTCTTTGCGCCATCTCGTCGAGTTCGCCTGCAAGCAGTTAAGCTGTGATTTTGACGTCTGCGGCTAGGTCAGGAGGTGATACACCGTTGGCCCTTGACTATATGTTGCACGCTCAATTCTCCGGCCCCTCTTCTCGAAGAACAAAGCAACTTCTGAGGTTCGCGCGGATTTCTTAGGTCGGCGTTGGACGCTCCCTGGTGGCGCCTCCTGCGCCGACGCAAGAATTCCGCGCGGACCTCCGACGGGTCATCCGAAAGGGCGTCGCCCCCTCCCGCCGACCCCCTTGCTATCAGAACGGGATGCATAAGAGCTAGATTCGGAGGTCTTGGCGCCGTCTTGAAGACATTCTGATGCTGACTCTGACGGTGATGCTGATGATGTTGATATTGGCTTCGATGATGATGGTGATGGATCTCTTGATCATGATGATGATGATGCTGCGGGCGCTGGCGCTGGTGCTGGTGCTGGTGCTGGTGCTGATGCTGGTACGGGTGATGATAACGGCGTTGCTGCTGATGATGATGCTGATGTTGATGTTGATGGTGATGCTGATGATGGTGATGATGATGATGTTGATGACGATGATGATGCTGATGATGAGGAGGATGCTGATGATGACAATCGATGGTAATGACGATGATCATGTTGATGATTATGACGAGGATTATGATGTTGATGCTGATGATGCTGATGTTGATGGTGATGGCGACGAGGATGCTGATGCTGAGGATCGCGGATGATGTTGATGCTGAGGACTACGAGGATGTTGGCCATGATGATGATGAACCTGATCATGATGATGATGATGATGGTGATGATGATGCTTGGGCTGACGATGATGACGATGATGATAATGGTGATGATGATGATGAGAATAAGGATGATGATGATGATGATGATGATGATGAGTATGATGATGATGATGATGATGATGATGATGCTGATGCTGATGATGATGATGATGATGATAATGGTGTAGATATTGATGATGATGGTGATGATTATGTTGGCGCTGCTGTTGCTGATGAGTACGATGATGATTGTGATGGTAATGGTGATGGTGATGATGGCGATGATGGCGATGATGATGATGATGATGATGATGATGATGATGATGATGATGATGATGATGATGATGATGATGATGATGATGATGCTAATGATGGGGATGATGTTCGCATTGCATGACATCGACGAGCTGTGTAAGAATCTGCAGGACCATGGGCCAATGGGGAGAATATGGGTCCATGAGGAGGATGATGATGATGATGAGCAGGAGGAGGAGGAGGAGGAGAAGGAGGAGGAGGAGGAGGAGGAGGAGAGGAGGAGGAGGAGAGGATGAAAACGAGGAGGAGGAGGACGAGGAGGAGGAAAAGGAGCAGGAGGCGGAGGAGGAGGAAGAGGAGGAGGAGGAGAAAGGAGGATGCGCGAGCAGCAGCAGCGTAATTTACAAGGGGGCTTGGCCTCGGGGGCGCGAGCGTGGCGTAATTTACTAAGGATCGTGTCCTCGGGGACGCGACTATGGTGTAATTTGCAAGAGATTATGGCCTCGGCAACGTGCATACCGTATAATTTACAGGGGGTCGTAGCTTCGAGGACGCGATTGTGGTGTGATTTCAAAGGAGTCGTGGTCTCGGGGATGCGAAATTTACCGGAGATCGTGGCCTCTAGGACGCCAACATTGCGTCGTTTACTAAAGCCATGACCTCGAACATACACATATCTATAACTTCATACGGAATAATTGCCCCAGGGACGCGAGCGTCGCTTTTAGGAGGGTGCATGGCTTGGGGCCAAAGGCAAACATCAAGCATTTCCCATGGGAAAGCGTATATTTCTGCGAGCTTCGCTTTTCATTTCTACCAGCGGTCGCGACGGCCCAAGAGGTTACCATAAATGCGCCCCAGACGGCCCCAGAGGCCCCAAAGAGGGTCCCAAGATGGGCTGAAGAGAGCATCAAGCGGCACAGAAGAGCTACAGAAGACGGCCCACGAGAGCCCCTAGGAAGCCCGAGGGGGCCACCAGAGGCTTCCTACATGGTCGGAGAGGGCCCCAGAAGGACCCCAAGACGGGCTGAGCTCCCCACGACGAGCCACGAAGGACCCGGAACGGCCGAAATGGGCCCTCAGACGGGCCGAAAAAGGCCCGAAAGGATTCCAAAGGAAGGCCTGGAGAGGCTCAAGATACTGCCACAATGCTTCCCCAAAGGCTCCCGGCACGCGTTCCAGTAAGCACCCGTGTACGCACTGAGAAAAGAGAGAGGAGGATGACAAGGAGGAGGAGGAGGAGGAGGAGCCAGAAGAGGAGGAGGAGGAGGAGGAGCAGCAGGAGGAGGTCCGTAGCCATTTTGGCTCAAGGCTAAACGTAACGAAGGTTCGGGGAACCGAGGTGTTGCGATTAGCTTTGGACCCATCCGTAGCGATTTCTCGAATCGCTTGGGGCTTGCCCGCGGCACACCTTCCAGATCTCTCATCCTGTGCACCACCAGTGCTCTCTCCGAGCCATGGGCGATGGCGTTCACACCATCCCGAGCCAGATGCAGATGGCCACAGACATCGACCTCGACGACATCCCGACCTTCCCGCCGTCGCAAGTGGGCGCTGGTGGGTCTTCACAAGTGGCTACTCCTGTCCGTGGCGCTGCCCCTCCTGGTGCTGAGTTGGGTGGTGGTGGCCAAGGAGTGCAAAGTGGTATCAACAAGCGTCGCGCTGGCCCTCCACCCGCTGGTGACGCTGACTTCGAGATCGTCCATGCCGCCAACCTCCAGGACTCCATCGAGGCCTTGCGTGCGGAGCTGCTCGAGCAGGTCACGAACACGACGTCCGCGCTCAACTCCAGTCTTCAAGGATTGGCCACCAGAGTGCAAACTATATGCTCGGCGATGGCATCGCAGGTCGAACAACGTCTCAATGGAGTGGAAACTATTCAACGCGGTCACACCAAACAGCTCCAGGCTCTTCATGAAGAGGTCAAACAACTCAAGCGCGAGCCCAACGTGGTCAAGGAGACCCCCAGTGAGTTGCCCACGGTCTTCCCGAAGTTGTCGCTGGACTCGGCGTTCAACCGCGCCATCGACGCGTCCATCATCGCGGTCCGCTGCAAGGGGCAGACTGCGAAACATCAAGTTCAAGGAGCCCTTCTTCCGTGGCTGGAGCGTCTCAACATCGAGTGGTCCGAATGGGAGCTCCAGGGGGCGCCGTCGGACAAGAGGTTCACGACCAAGTTCAAGGGTAGTTCTCAGTTCGCCGCCCGCCGTGTACAGCATGCACTCAGCCTGTTGCGCCCGCAGCGTCCCGGCGAAGAGTGGATGCGCTTTTTTGCTCCCGCGATCTCGGGCGCCCGCTCAGAGATCTTTGTCGGATCGGACAAAAACCAGTGCCAGGTCAAGCGTGAAGTTGCGCTCACGGCTGCCAAGAGGCCCTTTGAGAACCGCTTCCAGGACAAAGAGTTTTTTGTTGACAAGCTGCGCGGCACCATCTCCACTAATTGGCGCCAGCTCGTGGAGATCACTCCACAGGCGGACGACGCGCCGCGGATCCGCTGGGCGGAGGCGAATCTGGCTCTCGAGAATATCTCCCGCGAAGCAATCGAGGAGCCGCTGGCTGTCGCCATCCAGGGAGACAGTCAGACCCAGTGGTCTCTTTAGCACGTTCTTTGCTCTCTGGAGCGGATCTTCCGAGACGCCGTTGAGGATCGGCTCTTGGAATTCGAATGCCTTGTTGCACCATCAGACTATCGCTCGCACTGCTAAATTCCGCCAGTTAAAACGCCTGCTCCGTCCTGGGGCAACCGTGGCCGTGCAGGAAGTCCACGGATCGATTGCAGAGGTGCAAGATTTCTTGCATCACGCTAATCTCCCCTTCTCCTGCTCCTCCTCTTTTCTTCCAGCAGTGCTCGACGATGATGGTATCACCAGGCCGCGCCCCGCAGGAGGCGTCGTCACATTGTATCAGAAGTTTAGTCCCAGCAGTGAACAGGAGCGGAGGTTCGGCAGCGCGTCCCCCCTCGTCTCTTCTCTCTCTCTGGTTCCTGGTCGAGTATTACACACGCGTTTCTCATCTCTTGATGGTTCGACATGGATTTCTCACTACAACGTTCACAATCACAGTATCTCTCGCGTTCAACGTCGTCATGTATGCCAGTGTATGGCTAACGATCTAATGGGCGCTAGTCGAGACCCACAGAATAAGCTGGTCATAGTTGTCGGGGGCTTTAACTTCGGGCTGCAACCGCCCGCGCCGCTCAACCCGAGCGACGAGCTTTTCAATGCCCCCCTGCCGCCGCTCGGTCCAGGGGCTCCCGAGTGGCGCGAAGTTCTTCGTAAGATGGTCGAGTTTCAGCTAGAAGCACCTGCTCATTATCATGCGGGGGTACAGCACTTATCCTATATCGATCGGTTGTTCTGCTCTGCTCCTGGGTGCGTGTTATCGCAGATGGTTACCAGTGGGGAGGTGGTGGGGATCCCAGAACAGCTTCTAGCGAAACACATCTCTGACCATGCTGCAGTCTGTGCGACTCTTGTTGCTCGTCAGCGGCCGCCTGAAGATGCCCGTCCTATCCCGCGTGAGATCTTTCGCTCGGCCGAAGTTGCATGGCATATGCGTCGTGCACTTGCCGCTGCTGAATATGAACATCTTAGTGTACCTCTCAGACATGCATACTTTAAGAAACTCATGATAGAAGCAGCCCGACATGCTCGAAACTCGCTTATCATACACAAGCCGCAGTCGCTCGACGCCAAATTCATCGTCGTTCGTACGTGTGCACGGGCTGTCTTTCGGCAAGATGCGCGTCTCGCCGAGCGTGTTTGCCTGTCCCACCCCCTCGCTCGCGAACACCTCGTTTACGACGAAGCTGCGGGCGCGGTCGATCTGGTCTCGCCGCTGGACTTTGCATCGCTCTCTGACACGCTGCGCGCTGAAGTTTCACAGCGTCGGCGACAACTCGCGCAAGCGAGCCTTGCTGCTGCTGGTAGCGAGCAGCGCCGGGCTTGGCTTCGAGGACGGGTGGAGAAAATGAAAAAGGCTGCCAAGTTATGGCCCCCCTTTGACAAACGCGTCTCTCTGGCGGGGTTCGGGTCCAGGGGCGAATGTTGCAGGGCCCCTCCCGCGTCCGCGAAGCGCTGTCTGCTCACTGGGCCCCTGTCTTTTCTGGCAAGCCTTTCGGAGAAGAGCCCGCGAAGGCGTGCCTGCAGGAGTTCGCCCCCGAAGTTTCGCGCCGCGATGCCCCCCCCCCCCACCTTGGCCTTCCTGGAAAGCTACCTTCGGAGGCAGTCCGACTCTGACCCTGGGCCCGGCCGTCTTAGATATGCTGCGTGGCAGCGCGCCCCGCAAGGTTCCGCCATGTTGCTTGAAGGACTTCAGTGGATCTTGAGCGGCTTCTCGCTCTCCTTCAACTTTAACGAGCTGCTGAGAGTTTACATCCCCAAAGGCACGGAAGCTGGCGATCAAGACGGCATTTTTCGGGACGTTGGGGATACTCGGCCTCGCGGCCTCAAAAATACGCACTGTAAGATTATGACGGGGGCTTGTTGCTGGGAGCTCTCTCGTCGCGCCCCCGCTGGACTCGACTCGAATCAACGTGGCTTCGTCTCGGGCCGAAACTTTTGTTCGAACATCGCGGAGTTAGACACTCACGCGAGGGTCTACTCTATGGGCCCCAGGGCGTCGCTTCCGCTGCTTATAGGTTTTGACTTCGGCCAGGCCTTCCCGAGCTTGTGTCAGAGATGGCTGATGCTGGTGCTCGACGCCCTCGCCCTCCCTCCTCCTCTTCGGTGGTTCTACCAGATTATCTATGATCACGTCACGTGTCGGGGGAACATTGGTGGGGTCACTAGCTTTATGTACCACATTACCGCTGGTATCGTGCAGGGCTGCCCGGCCTCCGGGCTTCTCTTCAGCCTCGCCCTCGATCCCTTTCTTCAAGGCTTTCGCTCCGTGGTGGACGGCGCGGGCCGCGGCCATACGAGAGCTTGTGCCGACAACATCGGCATGGCGCTGAAGTGCATCTCCGCTTTGAGTGAGATCTCGGCGGTTTTTCGGAAGGCTCAGAGACTGGCGCATCTGAAGCTCAAGATCCCGAAGTGCCACATTGTCCCGCTTATTGGTTCAGCTTCCCCTGAAGTCATTCACTAGTATCGCCTCTGGCTTAGCTCTCACCTTCGGGAATGGACCTCCATGGGAATCTCGGGCAAACTCAAGTACTTCGGGATGTTTCCAGGACCTGATGTCGAATGGGACTCGTGGCGCGCCCCGCTCAGCAAGTACCAGTCTCGTTGCGCCATGATAGCTGCTGGTGGCTCTGCGACTGAGGTCACCGCTTTGCTCTATCGCCGTCGCGCCGCCACGGTCTTATCTTACGTCGCCCAGTTCATGATCACCCCTCCTCATCTCCGCAAGTCAGAGTACCAGCAGCTGGCCCGTCTATTTAAGACACCATTTCGATGCTGGGCGAACGCCGACTGGCACCGCCTCAAGGACAAGGGTGGACCCCAAACGACCTCTGTCCTCGCCCTTTGCCTTGCATCTCTGATGCGCTCGTGCAAATGCACCCTCCCGTGCTGGCGTGACTGCATGGGGATTCCTGATCTTGAAGGAGGGCGCCGCTGGTGCCCGAAGTTTTGGAGGTCCCGCCCTATCGCTCAAAATCTACAACAGGCTGATCTAGGCTTTCAGGATTCCCCGACTTGCAGGATCCCTGGTAGGGCGGCCCTCCGCGCGCTGCGAGACCATGTTGCCGCTCACCCTTTCCTTCCTCCGAAAGCTCTTCATCCCCAACGTGTTCTCTACCTGTCCCTCCTGCACTCCCTCTTCCCCGATAACCTGACCACGATGTTCAAGGCCCGTCTGCGCAGAGGATGCCCAGAGTCAGTGCAAGAGATCGAGACAATTGACTGGGATCGCTGCCGTGCCGAGATTCTCTCTCCCCCTCCCTCCTGGCGCGCTGCAGTGCTGAAAACTCTCGCCGCTGCCTGGATTGCTGACAGTCGACTTCAGAAGTCCACTCCGTGCATGCTCGGATGTCCAGAATGTGCTGACAGATTTTGGCACTACTGGAAGTGCCCTTGTTTCCTGAGGCTCCTCACAGAAGTTGTTGGACACCCTCTTGACGCCCGTCCTCTCGCTCGCCTCAGCGTCCTTTCCCCCTCTCGTGCCTCTTTCACCGTCCCTGTCTCTGTCTACTTCTTGTTCAATGCCTTGCACCCTCTCGTATCTGTGTCAGCGCCTGTGATCCCGCCAGTCACGCAATCCAGCGTGCTCAGGGCGGTGAGGTTTCAGGTGGCCCGCCCAACGTGCGGTGGCCTCTGCACGCGAGGATGAACCCCAGGCGCCCCCAGCTACGCCCGAGGAGCAGCAGGAGGAGGAGGAGGAGGAGGAGGAGGAGGAGGAGGGACCAGAAGAGGAGGAGGAGGAGGAGGAGGAGGAGGAGGAGGAGGAGCAGCAGCAGGAGGAGGAGGAGGAGGAGGGGGTGGGAGAGGAGGAGGAGGAGCAGGAGCAGGAGGAGGAGGAGTAGGAGGAGGAGGAGGACGAGGAGTCAGAGGAGGGGGGGGAAGATCAGGATGTCAAAGAGGGGGAAGAGGAGGGGTGTCTTGAAACGTACCTCAGTGATACCTGGCTTGTAGCAGCCACGCGTTGCTATATATATATATATATATATATATATATATATATATATATATATATATATATATATATGTATGTGTACACAATTGGGAGGGGGCCAGTGGGCCAAAGGGAACCCTGATTTCAGTGCCTGGCCTCTGGCCCCTTTCCTTGGGCGGCTCTTGGCCCTCCCAGGCACGTGCGGCAGGCTTTCAAATTGCTCCTAGGCGGCCCGGGGTCGCTGGACGAACGATTCGTTCCAAGACGCCCGGGACGGCTTCAAGACGGCCCAGGTGGCCCCCAAGACGCCCCAAGAGGATGCCCAAGAGGGCCTCAAGCGGCAAAAATGGTTTCATTCCTTTCGGAAGATGTGAAATTGTTAGAACATTCGTCTCTGGAGCTTTCAGAGCATCCAAGACGGCCTGCAAGACCTCCGAGATCGCCTCAAGATGGCCCGAGGGTCCCTACATGTCTCCAAGACGGCTCAAGAGAGCTCCAAGAAGGCCCAAAAGGCCGCCAAGACAGCCAATGAATGCCCCAGGACGGCCTCAAGAGGGGGCCCAGAGGGGGGACCCGAACGGATCCTTCAAATCTTCGGCCCCAAGACGCCCCCAGGAGGCCCAGGAAGCTCCCCCAAAGGCTCCCAAGGGGCCCCGAATAGGCTCCCAGGAAGCCCCAACAGGCACCCAAGGGGCCCCCACGAACCCCCTGCCCAGACGCCCTGAGGCACTCATGGCGATCCCGAAGCTTCCAGAGAGGAGAGGCGATGAACTGCCGTCCTGACGCGAACGTGGACCGTCTTCGAGCTCAGGGTGCCCCCCATCATGGCCCAACAGGTCCCAGAAACGGCCAAAGAGAGCCTCCCTGGGGTTCGCAAGCAACCGCACCCTCCCTGGGGTCCTCAGCAACAGAAGCGGCCAAAGAGACCCTCCAGAAGCAACTGCCCAGAGGCCTGGGCGATCCAGGCCTCTGGGCGCCGGAGGGTATTGACCCGCTTGTGCAGAGCTGCATCCGCCCTCCCTGTTGGGCCCCCCGGGCGGCCTTCGGAGCTCCGAGACGGCCCCAGGGCGTCCCGCGACCGGACATGACAGCTTCCAGACTCCAGACAGCCCAGGACGCCTCCAGGACGCGCTTCGAGGGCCCCATGAGCGTTTCCAAACAGCCCAGGACGCCCCAAGAGGCCCCCTGAGACCCCAGACCCCGGGCGGGCACACTTTTCAAAATTTCCCCCCTCCCCGTATAATTTGTTTGTCCAGGTGGGGTCCCAACTTTTTTCGGGGCGCTTCAGAGCTGGGGCCCGCTGTTGGGGGACCGCCCAAACGGTCCGACACCGATCAGACAGCCGTCCCGACGGACCAAGATTGCCCCGAGCTTCCCTGAAGACGGTTTTCAGAGGTTCCAGACGGCCCAAGCAGGTTCAAACAGCACCCCGACGAGTGCCCCGAGAGGCTACATTTAGGTATTTTCCTTGAGTTTGTTTGACGAGTTTCGGGCTTCCAACGCTCCCAGACGGGTCAAGTGGCTCCCCAGACTGCCGTCAAGGCGGCTCTAGAGCGGAGGCGTCCACGACGATCCAAGACCAATCCAAGAGGATCCACAAGAGGGCTCAATCCCATCAGGAAAACTAGCATGTTTTAGCAGATTCGCCTTAAAGACACTGCCCAAGATGCTCTCAAGAGTGGCCCTAAGACGGCCCAAGAGGGCTCCAAGATGGACCAAGAAACCCCGAAGACGGCCCAAGAGGGCCCAAGGATGGAGGGGTAAATACGAGGTGCTATTTGGAGCCCTCTGCCCAAAATGACCCCCGAGGCCGCCTAGAGGTGCTCAACAGGGCTGGCCGAAAGAGGCCCCTGGTAGGCCCAAAAGAAAACACAAAGAGGCCCCCAAGGGACCCCAGGAGGACTCGGGGAAGCCTCCAGGAGACCCCAAAGAGGCCCCAAACCGGGCTCTGAGAGGCTTCGAAAGAGACCCAGGCCCCGAGATGCCCCAACATGGTTGGTATGCTATCACAGCGTGAGGAGGCAACACGAGAACGGTCCGGGCACGTACCAGCAGGACCCGAGACGCCTCAAGAGAGTTCTTATTTCTGCCGTATATATTTCTGCCTCCTGTCTCTGTCCTTCCTCGTCCCTCCTACACGTGCTCCGCCAGCCGGCGTGACAGCGCGTGCATGCCGTTTGAAGGCAGTTTTCTCTCCGTGCTCCGTTACCGCTCCTTCGTTCTGCACGTGCTCCGCCAGTTGGCGTGTCAGCGCGTACATTGAATATCACGGCTGTGTTCCATCCTTCGTCCGTCTTATTCGATCTTTTTGAAAGTGTCCGCCACTTGGCGCGACAGCACGTGAAGTATGTTTTATATAAGGCAGTTTGCTCTCCGTCCTCTGGCATTCCTCGTTTCTTCTGCACGTGTTCCGCCAGCTGGCGTGGCAGCGCGTGCATTCTATTTCAGGGCAGTTTTTGTCCCGTCCCTCGTCATCCCTCGTGCCTCCCGCACATGTTCGGCAAGACAAGCCAAGAACATGTGACGACATCCAAAGACCAGCAAACTACGGCCTCGACATTTCATCAGAAAGCCAGTCAATGCCCCAAGCCTGTTCGGCGATCTCCACGACGAACCCGCAAGCCAAGACCTGCGCGTCGTGACAACGAAAAGGCCACCCTGGACGGCGCCACCTGGGCCACAGACACCTGCCCCCCCCCCACAAGAGCGCCTGAATTGCCCAAAAGCCAGTCCAAGGAAGCCCTGCGACATCCCATAACCGGCCCAAAACAGACACAACCCTTCTCCGACTGCGAGTCGCCCGGAAACCCCGACCTCCGTTTCATCACAGCGCCATGGGTTGGACTAGAACCTAAGCCCGCGCGAAGCGCGCGCGTGGTTCTAGTACTTATATGTATATGTGTACACGCTGGTGTTATGCTATTCCATATACACACCTACATCTATGTATTACACATGTACATACGTGTTGAACATCGGCTTTGGCCTTGGGCCAATACCGCCACCATGCCTGGGTTGTAGGTCAGAGGCCTCCCGGATGCCTGTGGGGATTTTTGTTTGAGGCTTTTCGGGTGCCTCTTGGACGCGGTTTGGGGGGTCTTGGGGCGTCTGCGGAAGCCTCTAAAGGTCTGATTCGGGCCTGTCGGGGCCTCTTGGGGGGCCTTTGGGCGCACCCTGGGGGCTTTGGGTGGATCCTGGGGCCATCGTGGGGCGGAGGGCTCAAAATGTCAGTCCGTGTTCCTCATCTTGGGCCCCTCTTGGGGCCGTCTTATGGGCCTCTTGGGCCCGTCTTGGGGGTTCTTAGGCCGTTTTGGGATGATCTTGGGTCCAGCAGGGCTCATGAGGCGCCCAAGAGGGCTCCAGGACGGTCCCTGGGCCATAGGAAAACATGTTGGACGTGTGTGTCCCGAACAACGCGCTCTTGGCTTCTCGAGAGGTCACGCGGCGACCCCCCAGGAGCGCCCAAAAGCGCCCAGGAGTACGCGAGAGCGCTCGGAGCTCCAGGCTGCCAGGCTGTGGAACCCGTGCAGAATGACGGAATTCAAAACATAACTGAAGGGACCTGAGGACACTCCAACTCGTGCCTCAGGGCACGCTGGCGGATATGCATTTGTATACAGGAGCAGTCGAGAAGGCATCTTGTCTTCAGCTGTCAGATACGACTGGAAATGCACGCTGGTCGAGCGCCTTGTTGAGGGTTTCGAAGCGCTTTCGTATGCCCTAGCGGATGGGACACTTGATGGCGTAGTGCCCGTCCGCTTGATTTGGACCTGATTTTCCCCCTCTCCTCTTCTTTCCTCCTCGACCTCCTTTCCACATCCAGCATGCTGCAGCCGACCGTGCACTTTGCAGTCTGAACAGCCGTCACCAGCGTGCGCAGTGCACGTGGGTGACGCTTTCAATCTACCTGGTGGGCGTCACCCTTCACCGTCTCCCCGTTTACCTGGAGGTCGAGGGTTCTCCGTTGGTTTGTAAACTTGTCCCCTTGTGCCATGTTCGAGGGGGGCTTGCGGAATCAGCCTCGACGGAAATTTGATGGAATTTGGTCCCGCGTTTTTGATTATTGAATCGCTTCGCTCATTCCGCCGGCCCGTGATATGGCATCGCTGGTTTTTGTCTGTGTGTTCGTTGCCCATGTTGCGCTCTTGGGGGCGGGTGTCGTTCGGACGCGTTGCGTGGGGAGTTTTGATGGTGAAGCAGTTCCCTGGGGGTCGTCTCTCGATGGGGCGAAATAGAGTCGTCGTCAAGATGCTTCTTTGGGGGGCCTCTTGGGGTCTGTTGAGAGGCCGTTCGGGGGCGCCTGGGAGACATGTTTGAAGCCTTCTGGGGCTTCTTTTGGGCCTCCTGGGAGTCTCCTGGGGCCTCTTGGCGACATCTTGGGGCCTCTTGGAGGCCTCTTGGGGCCTCTTTGGGACCTCCTGGGCGCCTTCTGGGACGGAGGGCTCCATTTTTGAGTTCTCGGTATCCCTCCTGAGTCCCTCTTGGGCCCGTCTTGGGGCCTCTTGGTCCGTCTTGGGCGGCACTTGGGCCGTCTTGAGGGCTCTCTTGGGTCGTTTCGGCGCCGTCTTGGGAGCTTCGTGGGCCGTCTTGGAGCGGTCTTGGGGGCCTCTTGGGCCGTCTTGGAGCGTCCGGAAGCCGAAAAAGCCAGAACACAAAAAACATTGAAAAAACAAATGAAAATCAACGATTTTGGCCTCTTGGGGCTCTCTTCGGAGGCCTCTTGGAAGGCTCTTGGGGCGTCTTGGAGGCCTCTTGGGCTGTCTTGGGGGCCTTTTGGGCCGTCTTGGGGTCATCTTCGGCGTCTTCGAGCGCTCTTTGGGCGTCTCGGGGGCCTCTTGGGCAGTCTTGGGGGCCTCTTGGGGCACTCTGAGCGCGCTCTGGGGAGCCTGAGAGGCCGCACCCAGAAGGAAAACCATCTCTGAGTAGACTTGGTCGGGCGGCGACCGGGCGTTGGTCGGGGTACTTTTCGCCGGGGGACACCCAGGGGCCGCCCCGCGCGCGCGAACTAGAAATATTGTTAATATTGTTCACCAGTTACTGGAGATCTTGGCACGCCCTGGCCCGTTGGGCCGGCGAATTCTCCTCTTGATCCTCCTCTTCTTCCCTCCCCTCCTCTACTTCCAGCCTCTATCCTCTATCCTCCATCCTCCGTCCTCCATTCTCCATCCTCCCTCCTCCTCCTCCTTCTCTTCCTCCTCCTTTTCCTTTTCCTCATTCGAAGAAGATGCTCAGCCGCCGTTTGGCTTGAGCACCAGCGCGTACTAAACTGGACTCGTGAGTTTAAGAGCCCGCTTTCTACACTTCTCTCGTCAAGCTTTCAGCCCCGGCAGTTAAAGTTGGCAGCGGGACTGGGAACGATCCCAGCTCGCGATCCACAGAACGTGCGCAGAGTTATATGTGGACGCGCATTCGCCAGTCCCCTCGCCTCCGCCTGGGTACCACCCTCCAATCCATGAACAGCTTATGCTTGTTGCTGTCGTGTAAACCTACGGATATTTCGCCCCGGGCGCCCACAAACCAGCAACAGCTGTCGAGTGTTTGTGAGGATCCGGCTGTGAGGGCAAAAGCAGCTGCAAGCTACGCGATGTGGAGCGACCCGCCCAAGGGAACTCCACGACCTTCACACGACCCATCGCACTCCACAGGAGCTGGTCGTAGCTTCGCGTCGGGCATGACGCCGAAGCTCTTACCCAGGCTAATACTGTGCCTCGCGAAGTGCGCAACAGTGCTAGCTGTCCTCGCGAGCGCGTCGCACCACCCAAATGAACCACTGAATGTTAATGCGCCGTTCTCACCTCCCTGAGTCTCGACCACGGTTGTCGGCACCATTACGGCTGCCCCCAACTTCGGTATGGCGTTCGCTTTTGCGCAGGCCTGGGTCCCAAAACGCCTCCGCAGCTCCCATCGTGGTAGATTCTAACCGGGAATAATATCCATCTTGGATCTATGGGGCAGCATCCCCATGTTCTTCATGATCGCGCTTCTTTGGCTCACTGGCATGGTGCCCCGTGGAGGCGGCCCACAGGGCGGTGGAGGCGGCCGCGGTAGCATCACTTCCCGCCATCCGTCCTGCCTGTCGCCTGAGTGCGAGTCAGTGTATCTGTTCCGTCATTGGGTACAAGACTTGCTCGCGAGGGGCGCGTTCGCTTCCGACACTGACATCGCCCAACAATGCGCTGCCGTCATCCTTACATATGATTGGTGGAGCCGCTCGCGAGCTCACGCGCTCCATGATCTTCGCGGAGATGACAGAGGGAGGCGTAGTCAATGACGAGCACGAGGACGCCGTGACACACCTCATCGCGAAGTTTGCCATTCGCTTCGGTCCACTGGGCGAGGAGTCGTGCCTCCAGGCTACCCGCGGGTTCTTCGAGTTCTCGAGGCGCCGCAGCGAGACCACCGATGCGCTGCTCTCGCGGCTTCTCACGATGCGAGTCCGAGTTGCGCGCAACGGTGGACCGGCGATGTCTGGGAATGCTGTAGCTAGCCGCCCTCCGAGCGGTCGGCGCCGCATCTAGCCAACTCATGACGCTACTCGAGCCATGCGGCAATCTAGCTCCAGCCACGGAGCCTGAATTCAAGAGTCTCACGACTATGTTTGGGCGCGTGGGTCGCATCGTGGAACATGCACCAAATAGCATGGGTAGCGCTCTTCGTTCGCCGTCGTCGTTCGGAAGCATCGTGGGCGTGGCCAGTGACGACAGCAACGACATATCCACAACGGACCCTTGGCACACTCGGGATCTCGACCCCTGGGCAGCCAGCGCCGCCGAGGCCCCTGGTGCTGGAGGTTCCATGTCGTGTGTTACTAGCCCGTCGCAGGGCGCCATGCCGCCGCAGACAGCATGCCCTGCCGCCGCGTGGGCGCCCGCGATCGGGGCCGACTAGGTACCTGAAACCTCGCAGCTCCTTGGGTGGCTGCGAATTGCGCAGCTCTCGCCAGTTTCGTGGGCAACTTCCGGGGTGTCTGCGAAGGTGCAACAGTCGCCACACTCGTGGGCTCTCGGGAGGCGGAGGCTCCCAGGAGCCCGCGAATGTGGCGAGCCGCTCGGCGGAGTAGCGGAGTACGTGAGACCTCGCAGCCTCTTGGGTGTCTGCGAAGGTGCAACTGTCGCCACATTCGTGTGCTCCTGGGAAGTTGAGCCTCCCAGGAGCCCGCGAATGTGGCGAGCCGTTCGGCGGAGTAGCGGAGTACGTGAGACCTCCCAACCCCCTGGGTGGCTGCGAACGTGCAACTGTCGCCACGTTCGTGCGCTCCTTGGGGGCACGGCGGAGTAGCGGAACACCCGAGACCTCGCAGCTGTTGCCATGTCCGTGGACTCCTGGGAGGCACGGCGGAGTAGTGGAGTATCTAAGACGTCGCATCTCTTTGGGTGGTTGCGAGCTGCGCATCTGAACTGTTGCCACTTTCGTGGGCTCTTGGGGAAAGTACAGCGGAATCGGGGGCCATGCGCACCTAGACGAGACTTCGCTGCTCCTTGGGAGGCTACGAAGTGCGCCACTTTCGTGGGCTCCTGGGAGGCACGGCGGAGATGAGGGCAGCCCTGATCGTGCATACTAGGCGACGTGTTCTTTTGTATGTAGCTGTCAAACAAGTAATCGCCTCCCCTGGAGAAGGGGTTCGGTACGTCTCGGGTATTTTGATTGTCGTCTCTCCGACTCCGGCTCCTACCTCTCCGACCCCTGCGCTCTCCAGATCCATTTCGAGATAGCAGATTCTCTTTTGTCCGATTCCTGCGTCCGGCGCCTCTCCGACTCATGCTGTCCGACTCCAGCTCCGACGACACCACGTCCAGCTCGTATTTTTCCGACTCCGGCTTCGATTTACCATTGTCGTCTCTCCGACTCCGGCTCCTACCTCCTCGACCCCTGCGTTATCTCCGACTCTGGCTCTGACACTTGTTCTCGTTCTTCTGACCCGGGCTGCTCAAATTTTAATCTCCAGAGTCTGAGAGCCCAGCATCGGCGCTTGACGCCAACCCGCTGCGCCTTAGGTGCCTTCTGCGGGACAATATGTCTCTCTGTCTTCTGCTCGAGTCTGACTTGTGATGTCAACCGTCGTCCCCTGCTTTGTATTCTGAGCGTTTCATGTTCGACTCGGCTCAGGATATTACTGCGGATCGAGTTTCTCTGCCGGTCGCCAGAGTTCGCATGCAGGCCACACGGTAGAGGGACCCGAAGGCGGGGGTGGGCCAGAGTTGGTTTCGCGGTCACAGCAGCGTTGTTCATTTGGAATTTTCCGCGAAGTTGGACACATCTACATTTTGCCTCTCGAGAGTAATTGTGCGTGTTAGGATGGGCATTTTTTAGGTACTTTGCAGAAAGCTGGGTCAGCTTTCTTGCCTTCTTCGGCGTGTATCGAAGACTCTTACGGCGAATTTCCGCCGCCCCCTGTGTTTTGGAAACGCCCATGCGGCCAAACGTTCGGCGGACGTCCAGCCAAGCCGTCGGACTATGTGTTCCCCCAGCCTCTGTGGAATGGGGGAGCACTTGGGAAAGCAAGGGAAAGGAGGAGGAGGAGGAGGAAGAGGAGGAGGAAGAGGAGGAGGAGGAGGAGGAGGAGGAGGGGGAGGAGGAGGAGGAGGGGGACATTTTTAGTGAAGGGCCCTGGAGGCTGCTCCTACTGTTGTGCTTGTTGAGTCCTCAAGGGGTTTTCACCGCGCCATACGGTACTATCGTCAAGTCGATTAATGGAGAGGAAGCATGCTGCCAAATGATTTCCAGATACCTGAAACATGTTACAAACATGTTTTCAATATGTTAAACACATATTTGAAACATGCTTAGAACATGTTTTACACATCTCGAACACAACACCTTTAATTCAATGACAGGAGTGTTAGAGTGTCCATTGTCACGGCATCCACGAGTCAAGGGGAGGACCGCGGGGTCGGGGAAGGATCGAGTCTCCGCTGGACTTTAACTGGCAACACTCTGCCCTCGAGGATCTCAATCCCTCGTAGCTGCTGGCTGCTGGCTCGGCTGCCGCCGCCGCGCTCTTCCCCCCCATCCGCCTCCTCTTGCCGTGCACCCGTCAGTGATCGGGGTTCCGCGCTCCGCCCGGAAGCCGCGAGCGAACGAACGAGGAGGAGGAGGAGGAGGAGGAGGAGGAGGAGGAGGAGGAGGAGGACGAAGAAGAGGGGGCCTCCCGAGGCCGTCTTGGGCCTCCTGGGGGCTTCCTGGGAGCCTCCCAGGGGCATCAGAGGGGCCTCCCGGGGGCCTCCCAGGGCCTCTTCGGGGCCTCGGGGGCCTCCAAGGAATCTCTTGGCCTTCGGAAGCCGTCTTGGGGCCCTGTCTGGGAAGTCGTGGCGCTCTAGGAGCCGTCTTGGAGGTCTATGGGGCCGTCTTGGGGCCGTCTTGAGGGCCTCTTGGGCCGTCTTGGGGCCCTCTTGGGCTGGATAGATCCAAAATGGCCATTGTACGCGGAACTCGACATTAGAAATGGCAGGCCCGCATTTCCAAAAACATGCCTGGTAGGATTATTCTCATTCCGGAACTCTGCTTCCAAACGCACTTCTGAATCCCAACGATTTGCAGTTAGGATGTTTCCCGAATCCCACTACTGACTAAAAGGGAACCCCTGAACATCAACATGTGTATCATTGCCACACTTTCGAACCCCAGCCCACATACTCGTGGCAATTTCCCGAAACCGAAAGGACCACCAATCCCCCAAACCTGACACCCGCACAGGACGCCTCGCGCAACTTTCAGGAATTAGCACTGCGCTCGCGGGGCAAACCCATGACAGCGACTCTTCAAAAACAAAGGCCCTCCGAGGGCCCAGCGGCCATCCAAACGGCCGAGCTCCGCCGAAGACCCCACTGGGAGTGTTCGCATGCGGTTCCCCCACCCAGGGCAGCGTTTCGTGGCCCTATAGGGAGCTCCGCCGAAGGCCCCAGTGGCTGCTCTCGCATGCGGTTCCCCCACCCAGGGCAGCGTTTCGTGGCCCCATAGGGAGCTCTACCGAAGGCCCCAGTGGCGCAGTTCGCAAGCGGTTCCCGTACCCAGGGCAGCGCTTCGTGGCCCCATGGGGAGCTCCACCGAATGCCCCAGTGGCTGCTCTCGCATGCGGTTCCCCCACCCAGGGCAGCGCTTCGTGGCCCCATAGGGAGCTCCACCGAATGCCCCAGTGGCGCAGTTCGCAAGCGGTTCCCGTACCCAGGGCAGCGTTTCCTGGCCCCATGGGGAGCTCCACCGAAGGCCCCAGTGGCTGCTCTCGCGTGCGGTCCCCCTACCCAGGGCAGCGTTTCGTGGCTCCTCAGGGAGCTCCACCGAAGGCCCCAGTGGCGCAGTTCGCACGCGGTTCCCCCACACAGGGCAGCGTTTCGTGGCCCCATAGGGAGCTCTACCGAAGGCCCCAGTGGCGCAGTTCGCAAGCGGTTCCCGTACCCAGGGCAGCGCTTCGTGGCCCCATAGGGAGTTCCACCGAATGCCCCAGTTGCGCAGTTCGCATGCGGTTCCCCCACCCAGGGCAACGCTTCGTGGCCCCATGGGGAGCCCCACCGAAGGCCCCAGTGGCGCAGTTCGCAAGCGGTTCCCGTACCCAGGGCAGCGCTTCCTGGCCCCATGGGGAGCTCCACCGAATGCCCCAGTGGCTGCTCTCGCATGCGGTTCCCCCACCCAGGGCAGCGCTTCGTGGCCCCATAGGGAGCTCCACCGAAGGCCCCAGTGGCGCAGTTCGCAAGCGGTTCCCCACCCAGGGCAGCGTTTCGTGGCCCCATAGGGAGCTCCACCGAAGGCCCCAGTGGGGGTGTTCGCATGCGGTTCCCCCACCCAAGGCAGCGCTTCGTGGCCCCATAGGGAGCTCCACCGAAGGCCCCAGTGGGGGTGTTCGCATGCGGTTCCCCCACCCAGGGCAGCGTTTCGTAGCCCCATAGGGAGCTCCACCGAAGGCCCCAGTGGCGGTGTTCGCATGCGGTTCCCCCACACAGGGCAGCGTTTCGTGGCCCCATAGGGAGCTCTACCGAAGGCCCCAGTGGCGCAGTTCGCAAGCGGTTCCCGTGCCCAGGGCAGCGTTTCGTGGCCCCATAGGGAGCTCCACCGAAGGCCCCAGTGGCTGCTCTCGCATGCGGTTCCCCCACCCAGGGCAGCGCTTCCTGGCCCCATGGGGAGCTCCACCGAATGCCCCAGTGGCTGCTCTCGCATGCGGTTCCCCCGCCCAGGGCAGCGCTTCGTGGCCCCATAGGGAGCTCCACCGAAGGCCCCAGTGGCGCAGTTCGCATGCGGTTCCCCACGCAGGGCAGCGCTTCGTGGCCCCATAGGGAGCTCCACCGAAGGCCCGCCCCAGTGGCGCAGTTCGCATGCGGTTCCCCCACCCAAGGCAGCGTTTCGTGGCCTCATAGGGAGCCCCACCGAAAGCGGCACCCACAACGCGTTACGAACAATTGCTTATGGTTGGGTCCTTCGCCAGGATAATTTTCGCCTCGCACGCGGCGAACAGGATGCCTGTAAGTTTTATAGCTCGAGTTGTAAAATTGCTGCGGCATGAACGTACAATTAGTGTCCTAGACCTTTCTGCATCCTGCGGAGGCGAGGGAGGATGGCGGGGATGTCTACCGTGCGGGGAACGTGCTCTCGAACGAGGTGTGCGCGAAGCAATAGTTGCAGCTGGTGCGCCAATGTGGTACATGCATGCGCATATGCCCTCGTGATTGGCTTGTCCAACGCACCGAATTCCACATCTTGATCCTACCTCGCCCCATCTTTCTTTTTCTGTAAGTAATATTTTGCACACTTCCGGGCATCCATCCAGTTTTGGAGGTTCCGCAACATGAGGTAAACCCTCGGGCCTCCGAGGCCCTCGCAGTGGTTTCCAGGGTTTCTTTGGAGGACATTGTACCGGAGTAGCGGGAAAGATGAGCGAGTGTTCCAAGAGGTCCCTCCAGAGGTCTGCTTTCTTCGGCTCGAAATGCTTGGTCATCATATCTGCGATCTGCTTTTTTGTACCTACAGATTTGAGCTCGATATGTTCGAGTTGGCATGTCTCGCATATCCAATCCAGGTTGATGCGATGAGTACGATGAAGATGACGAAGTGCTGGTGTACGTCCCTTTTGGACAATTTTGATCACGGCCTGGTTATCCTCGAGGACGATAAGACGCATTCTGGGAGAGCTAATCTCCTGAGCCGGTTCTGGATCCACGTGCAATACTGTACCTTCATGGGATATTGTACGCCTCTTTGGAGGCGTAGGAACTCCGTATTTAGCGGTAGTTGCCTACGGCTAGGAGAAGATCCCCTTGTGGGGGGCGCCTTGCGAGGCGATGGCTCACGCTTCTTTTTGGCGGCCAACGTCGGACACATCGCCGTGTCGGCGCGTCCCTGGCAGCTCAGGCAAGTATTCTTCTCTTTGCATGTGTCGGCAACTCCCACCACGGCTTCCCAGAATGAGAGTAGTGGTAGTCCTTCCAGTCGTAGTGCTGAGTCAAGAGCAACGATCTCGGATTCTGTAGATGAATGCGACACAACCGTTTGTTTCTTACATACAGCGTTGACCGGAAAGAACGTATTGGGTCCAACAAGCGCGGCGAAGACGCCGGCAGTGGATTTGGATGATGTAATGCAATCGGCGAACGAGGCGTCAGTGTAGAGCATGATGGATAACTTGTCTGACGAATCACCTATCCATCCGCGTAAACAATGTGTACGCGTCGTTTTGATGTAGCATATTAATCGATGTAGACGTTTATCACACGTGGTATTCCATTTGGTAATCTATGTAGAAGATCGAAGCGACAGCAACGTGCCAGGTAGAGAATCTTCATCAGTACACTCGCCGCGTCCTGGCCAAGGATGCCCTCGTCGGAATAATCGGAATCGGTGAAGGAGGTGTCCTCGATGCCAGGAGTTTCGGCGTCAGGTAGGTCATCGTATGTGTCTGGTATGGGATCTGTTGTAGTAGATGTCGTATCGACCGATCTTGCTGGGCTGGATGATCGCGGCCGTGCGTTGAGCACACTAGTAGGTCTGGCGACCGACCCGGAGGATGCAGGCGATTTGGATCGCGAAGTCCTCGGGGAGTCGGATCGTTTCCGACGTGACCCCGGTCCTTGGGCGCGCTTGGAAGCGCATTCCAGATACCGCTCTAAAACCTAGCATATCATGTCGAATTCCACGGACTTGTTTGGCCGTATTGTGATCTTTCACATTGTGCACGGGCAACATAGGTCGTATGGTAGACATTATTTTGTCGAAGATGTTCTGCGGTACCTCGTATGCCTGTTGTCCACAGCCAAGGTATTGTGAGTATGGAGTAGGTGGATCCAATTCAATACCGCTTTTGCGGATATAATCCCAGCCAGCTTGTAGATTGCGAGCTGGCCCGGCTAATTTGAAGTCGTCCACATATACTGAAAGTATCAGTCCCAGTTTGTTGTGTCTCCATACACATTCCCATCCTGGAATAGGCTCGAAACCAACGTTTTCTAAGCATGTACGACATTTTCGTTCCCAAAAGACACTTGCGAGAGGGTGTCCGTATAGTGCCCATCGTAATCGGCACACTGGGTTCTTGCATTTTGACCAAGATGTCGGTTGTCGCCATCTAGGTATGGTAATCCAAGTTTCAACTGGGTCGATTCGTCCGTCGCCGTATAGTAATGCTTGTGTGTAGGCTCCAGGTGCATCACTTTGTTATCCCGCATATTGTGGCAATAGTGCAGTAGCATCGCAAAGTTTGGAAGCCTCAATATGCGAAGCACTGGAAGCGGCGTCGGCGAATATGGCGGCCAAACCAGTTTCATCTTTGCCTGCATTGCCCTGAACCACCACTCTGCCCTTAAATTTACGTAGATCAGGTGGAAGTTCCTCGTGTTTGACTGAAGATAGCTCCAAGATATTGAAGAAATGAACTTTCGTCCCCGTGCGAATAGCTTGTGACTCAATATCAGCTTTTTCTGCAACAGTCTCCAACATCCACGTTTGTTTCTTCTCCCATCTCTCGTTTTCTTTTCGTAGGGCTTCTTGTGCACGTGGTTATGCGGCAACTTCTTTCTTACTCAGGCTTCTGGTAACTAGGGCCGGGCGTGACCATGAGGAATCGGGTATTTTGTCTCTGTGTGCCGGTGTGTAGGTGGTCTCACGTGGCATAGTTGGCACTGCTACCGACTGGGTGATTTGGCGTATGAGCGGGTTCATGGTCCCAAAGTCGGTTCCTTCATTATCCACAAGTACCAAAGCACGTTCTTCTCCAGCGTGCTGTTGTGGTGTTTGGCGGTAGTACAGTACCGCAGTCATGTCACGTGGCCCACCAGGTAGTTTGGCATACAGTATTTCTTTGTTCGTCACGCCTTTGACGTTCTCGTCACGGATGACGGCGCCATTGTCAGTGTCGTATGTAATCCTTCGTTCCACAGTATTCCATGTTGGTCCGCCGGATGCGGTTGTACGGAAATTGTTGACCTGTTTGTCCTGTCTTGTCCACACTCGTAGTGCAGCTCAGTCACGAATCTCACGAGCTCGTTTAACGTCTTCGGCGTAGTCGATTTCCTTCTTCTGTTGTCCGCGAGATAGGGTTTTCCAATGTTCGGGAAGAATGTGATCAGGACGTGTAGTAGTCTGTATACGTGTCTCGCGACCGCGTACCACAAGTTTGCCATCTGGCGTTATTTTTGGAAGCTCATAGAATCGAACCGTGCCTGTCCATGGCTCGCTTAACTCCCTGTGGTCGTTGGCGCTGACACCATCCCAAACATCGCGAAAGTCACTTTCTCCTGCAAAAGTAGAAGTCGTCTTGAAATCTCGTGTCACGTCGAGTTGATCAACAGGTACAGGTATGTTCATGACGTCGTCCGTCGGGATGAACAATCTCTTGCGTGGAGTACGAATATGTATGATGGCGCAATATCCGCGCTGTTCCCAGTAGTCGGGCTCCGGCGCTGGTGCAGCAACTTCAGAGGCCGATGCATGGTTATCGACGGCGTTGTCTTCTGTTGTCATCATAGACGGGTCATCCCATTCTTTAGGGTAGGAAAGTGGAGGATCGGGCATTGGTTTATCACCCAAGGGGCGAGAAGTAGATGCCTTGACCTCGTCGTGTGCCTCAGGGTTATGATGTCGTAGAGTACCGTCTTTCACCGGGTAGGTGAACTTGCCATCAGGGATGATGATGTCTTTGGCTCTGTGCACGTGACACAGCTCACCATCAGGATTCTTGGCGCATGTAGCCGTATCCAAGACAAGGTAGTCACCTGGCCATCGTCCACCAGAGTGTAAATGGTAACCCATGAATAACCCTTCTCGAGTATTTTCTTTAAACTTCGCAGTTTCGTTGTTAATCTCGGGGTTGAGGCATTTCCAGAAGATCCGAGCACCGAATGGTATGCAGTGCCCGGGAAAGCTTTCATCAAAGCGTATTTCATGAGCTGTTTTATCTGCATGCCCCTCATTGAGGGCAGCAACGCCCGTCGATGTATGCACAAAATTGTGTCCACAGCAAAAGGCTTGCATGGCCTCTTTCCACCATTCGTGTCCCAGACCAGACATATGTAACACAGCTCTTGCACCGAGAATGACAATTTTGACGACGCGCTCGATCAATCCATTCGTTTGCGGACGACGCGGCGTACTCGCGTCGTGTCTCCATCCCAGTTGGCGGCAAGCCTTCTGAAGCTCCCCAGAGTTGTCTGTATGGATATGCTTCACCTCATCGTTCGCGGCGATGAACTGTTGAAATGATGCCTTTGTGGTAGCTGCGTCTTTGTGTAGTGCTGGGTAGGCCATGAAGATGCCGGTGAATCTGTCTAGGACAACAAGTGCATACTTGTCGCCGTGCTTCTCTGCGGCATCATCTCTGGCCAGGACGATATGGTCGGCAGTTAAAGCCTCACCAAACTTCTTCGGGACAAGAGCCTCGTAGGCGTTATTTTCGTCGGTGGGGTCTGCCGGTGGATGTGGTTTGCGCTGTCGTCGACACGGGGCATTCTGCGCCATCGTGCGATAACAAATCTCACAGTCAGGGTGTTTTGGGCTGTGGGTCATGTAATGCATCGGGTCAATCGGTTTCCTTTGTCTGTTTGGAAGAACGCGATCGTTGTCGTGGTGTATTCGAGTGAGCGTCTCCGTCGGTAAGTCGTCATCTGCTTGAGCTATATCTGCTAGCCCCCCGCATTTTGGAGGGGAACACTGCGTCTGAGACGTAGGCGAGTCGGTGGGTGTGTCCACGTTAGGCTCGTCTTTGTTTGTGTCGGGAGGTTCTTCGACCGTGATGGTCCGTGCTCCTCCTCCCTCTCCGACATGTGGTCTCATGGGGCAGGTCCCTATGTGGGGCCGTAGCTCATCTGCAGTTGTTGACTTCTCTGTAGTTTTGCAGCACCAACAAATGTCGTTGCAGCGGGCGGATGAACGCTTGCGCTGACGACGTCGGGGTGCTGAAGAAGTGCATAGACGTGGTGGTGGTATCGATGTCAGGTCGTCGAGTCGTAATTCTGGAACTCTATTGTTGACTGGAATATTATATCATTGGCCCCCCGGATCTTGAAGCAAGTCGCCCAGCTCAGGACCCCAAAGCTGCCGAAAGCCATCAACCTCGATCAATTTCCCAACTGATAGTAGAGATGGACAGTCTGGCAAGGCAAGGGCTGAACTGTGTAAGCCAACCTCGGGTAGCCGTACGTCGTAGTGCTCGTCGACAGTGCGATCACCATTGGCGGTTTCCAGAATATGCTCTTCGCGAATAGATATGCGATCCGATTCGGTCTGCGTCAGTTCGTGTTTTCCCTGAATATGATGAGCAGAACCACTGTCGAGAACCCAAGATCGTGTCAGTGCAGCGGTCGAGCGTGGTGGGTCGACTTGCATCGTCGTTGTCTTCGTCTGGGCTGTCTTTGATGACTGCTTAACAGTGTCGTCATATTTTCGGATCGCAGTTGGTGTGGCCACCGACTCTTTGTTGTGTCGGTAGTCGTATAGGCGGTTGCACCATAGTTGCGCCTCTTTTTGACATTCTCGTAGGGCGTCCGCACTTTGATCCCACCATCGTTGTGGCAACGGGTCTGGTACATTGACAATGTCCCCCTCATTCGGCATCTCCTTCCACTTGTTCAATCTGGCCTTGCCAGATACGGTATGTAGGTAGTATTCCACATTACGTGTGTCGAGGCGTATCCGACGGCGTGTTTTGGTAGATGTCGTAGTGACCTTAGTATTGGCCATGAGGGTCTTGTCACGGATGACGTTACTGCGGTCGGAACGGAGTGAACGTCGATAGTTGGCAGGAGAACGTGCTCTGGCGTGGGGAGAACCACGGGGCGAACCATGGCTCGGGGAACGTCTGCCACGTCCTTTGTCACTACCATATGATATATCACGGCCGCGTGGGCTGCCGCGTCCGCCGCCACGGTTGTCTCGTCCTCGGGAGGTAGATCTCGAAGATCTGTCGTATCGACTTCTCGATTGACTGCGAGAGTCTAGGGACCTCCTGGATGTTGAACGAGATCGATCGTATTGGCGTCGGTTGTCACGTCCATGGCGTGAGTCGCTTGCGTAGCGGAACCCCCCGCGTTGTGAAGAACGCTGGCTTCCTGATCCGCGGGATGGCGATCGGCCACGGCTATCCTGACTGGAGGTCCGTGGTCGACTCGGGCTTCGCTCGGGAGTCTTCGCGCCAGGTGTAAGATGAGCGTATTTGCATTTGTCGCCTCTGGGGCACTTATTCTGTGCAAAATCTTTACACTGTGCGACGTGTGGAAAGTTGCACTTGTCGCCTCTGGTACATGTGTTGCGCTTGGCGAACTCGAAGCAAAATGGTTTCGATGCTGGCTTCTTGTGATTCGCAGGAGTTGACACGCTGCGGCGGGAGTTTCCACCAGCTGTCGATGCTCTGGAAGATTTGTTGTTCTTCCAATCCCTGGAATATGTATGCAAAGCCTTGCACCGTTCACCATTGCGACAATTGCCTTTCTTCCAGGCAGCGCACACGTTGACTTGAGAACGTGTCTCATGTTCGTACCGTAACTTATTTTGATTATTCTCCAATTGTTTGAGCTCCAGTACGTCCAGGACGCGCTGTCGGGGCCAATCATAGGTACGATTCGGGTCGCTGATCTTCATGCGCTGGTACTCGTACATGTCTTGTTTCATCCAGGCATGTCTCCGAATCTGTGTACGAAACAGAGATTCCAAGATCTTTGGATCGGGTGCTTCTCGGCACTCCAAGAGTAAAGCGTCCCAGTCAGTAATTCGCCGGCCCAACGGGCCAGGGCGTGCTAAGATCTCCGGTAACTGGTTAACAGTATTAACAGTATTTCTAGTTCGCGCGCGCGGGGCGGCCCCTGGGGGTCCCCCGGCGAAAAGTACCCCGACCAACGCCCGACCGCCGCCCGACCAAGTCTACTCAGAGATGGTTTTCCTTCTGGGTGCGGCCTCTCAGGCTCCCCAGAGCGCGCTCAGAGTGCCCCAAGAGGCCCCCAAGACTGCCCAAGAGGCCCCCGAGACGCCCAAAGAGCGCTCGAAGACGCCGAAGATGACCCCAAGACGGCCCAAAAGGCCCCCAAGACAGCCCAAGAGGCCTCCAAGACGCCCCAAGAGCCTTCCAAGAGGCCTCCGAAGAGAGCCCCAAGAGGCCAAAATCGTTGATTTTCATTTGTTTTTTCGATGTTTTTTGTGTTCTGGCTTTTTCGGCTTCCGGACGCTCCAAGACGGCCCAAGAGGCCCCCAAGACCGCTCCAAGACGGCCCACGAAGCTCCCAAGACGGCGCCGAAACGACCCAAGAGAGCCCTCAAGACGGCCCAAGTGCCGCCCAAGACGGACCAAGAGGCCCCAAGACGGGCCCAAGAGGGACTCAGGAGGGATACCGAGAACTCAAAAATGGAGCCCTCCGTCCCAGAAAGCGCCCAGGAGGTCCCAAAGAGGCCCCAAGAGGCCTCCAAGAGGCCCCAAGATGTCGCCAAGAGGCCCCAGGAGACACCCAGGAGGCCCAAAAGAAGCCCCAGAAGGCTTCAAACATGTCTCCCAGGCGCCCCCGAACGGCCTCTCAACAGACCCCAAGAGGCCCCCCAAAGAAGCATCTTGACGACGACTCTATTTCGCCCCATCGAGAGACGACCCCCAGGGAACTGCTACACCATCAAAACTCCCCACGCAACGCGTCCGAACGACACCCGCCCCCAACAGCGCGGAGCGCACATGGGCAACGAACACACAGACAAAAAACAGCGATGCCTATCACGGGCCGGCGAATGAGCGTCCCAGTCAGTAAAAAAACGTTGCAAATCGTCAATCTCTCAGCCCCCTCCCCCACCTCCGATTCTTTAAGTCGCTCGAAGTCGTGCAGGTCGTCATCGAAACTCTGTCACTTTGTTTTAGGACTGTAGAATGGCCCAGTATAATACTGCTACCTTTTGAGGCATGCGTCCTCTTGTGCTCTCTGGTTTCGAAGAGCCTTTGATTGGGTAGCGCAAGTCCTGAAGGGGGGGAGAGAGGAGGTGGGGAAAGTAAGGGGAGGTAGGAAGGGGGGAGAGGGAGAGGGAAAGAGAGGGGAGGAAAAGGAAGATGGAGGGGATGAGGGGGCGGAGAAGGGGGGGAAGAGGGTCGATGATGTCGGGGAGAGCAAAGGAGAGGCAGGATAGGGCTACAGTAAAAAATGTCGCTCAGAGCGGTAGCGAGCTTGCAATCGATGCTCTCAAAGTCTCCACTGTCTTGTAAGTCCTCGAATGTACATTCGGGCTGTTCAGCCACGCATAGGAAGGCATATGCTTTGGATGGTCGCCCTGAGGCGGCCCCAAAGTTCTTCCGCACCTTTTGCTGCCACTCGAGCAGCTGCGTGATCTTAGGCAAGACAGGGACTCGGACGGTGTCTGACTCCTTGATAGGAGTTGTAGTATGGACCGAAACCGCAGACAGTGGTTGTGAGGGTATCGGTACACCGTCAGTAGTCGGTTCTGTGCGCACAGGAGACACATGGCGTGTCTGCGCAGAAGCTGCCGCGGAGGCTGCTCCTGGTGACGTACGTCGTTGTTGTCCTGCAGAAGCTTGTGGTGCTTCAGCGGACGCTGCCGTCGGCCTGTGCAGGTCGGTTGCAGGTCGAAGGTGGAGACTGGTGTCGCTGGTGTGGTCGATCAGCTGATTCGTCCAGCTCGTCATGTCTTCGTGTATTTGGGCCACCTTTTGGCGTGTGTACTCATCAGTATCCCGAGAACGTTGTGAGTACCGATCAAGTCGTTGCTCGCATGCTCGGAGACGGGCGCCTCGTGCTTCCAGCTCGCTTTCCAGACGTGCGAGGTGCCCCTCAACACGTACCTTCTCAGTATCTCTCTCACGAATAACCTGGGAGAGCTCCAACTGCGTGTGGTCCGCCGCCTTCTCAACCTCCTGCAACCTGTCAGCGAGGCGGGCGAAATCGTAAACCGTGGGAGGAGAATTCAGCTGGCCAGTCTGGGCTCGTCCGACACGCAACTCTGCCAAGGCGTCCTGTACATCAGGAAAACGCTGCTCGATTTCAGAGATCCGGTTAGCGAGTGGCTGCACGACAGCGCTGGTCGCATCAAGCCTTTGAGTGATGACTCTCTCAGTACGCTGCAACATGTCGTCGAACCTCGTTGCGAAGCGTCGCCGTAGTGTGGTCTATGTAGGATCGAAGATCGTTAACCTGAGACTGAACGTCGCCAAGGTCGGGGGCCTTGGCTGGTGTTGGTCGGTTGCGGAGCTGGTCGTGGATCTCATCGTGCAAGACCCTGACTGTTGAAACGCCTGTGTCGCGTACGAGCACCAGCTGTTGCTCCATCTGCGCGAGGTAGTTGCGCAGGTTCTCGACCATCGCCGTTCGTTCACCTGAGTGTGACACCTCACGATCAACCTGGTGCTGCAGTTCACCTATGATGCGTCGATCTTCGGCGATCCTGGAATCAATGATCCCTAAGGCGCCGTCCAGATCGTGGCGTATGGCTGCAGTATCGGCGGCGTTCGTCTGAACGCTCTGCAGTAGTCGAGTATTGCCTGGACACGAAGGTTTCAACCTGGTCTCTGAGCTCAGCTATTTCACCTGCGGCGGACGTTTCCGCCAGCTGGTCGTCTGAGATGGAAAGGTGGGGAGCGTCAGCTTCCCTGCGCCCCCTCTCACGGGGAGCGCATGGCCTCTGAGAGGCAGTACGCGGGCTCGACCTACTCTCGCCGTATGGGCCTGGGGCCCCACGACGGTTGCGCGCGGACGAGCTGCGACTCGGACCATGTGTGTGTGGTGTCTCATCCGATGATACCTTGGGATACTGCGTCTGCGGCTGCGCCGCCACTGGTCTACTGAGTTCCTCGAAGGTGGCTACGTGCTCCGCAACAGGAACGGTCGCTGGGCTGGGGGTACCAGCACCTGAGGTCCATCGGCGGTTAGCGCGAAAGCGCCCTGGAGTATCAGGGCCAGTGGGGCTTTCGCTTGACGCAGTTGGGATTGCTCCCGACTGAGGAGGAGATGGAGGATCCAAGGTAGGCGTGTGAAACTCATTCTTTCCTGTTCCTCCTGATCCGTTGGTAGAAGGAAGGAGGGATAGATGGATGTCTTTCCTTCCAGCACGAGATCGATCTGTCCCAATACTTGAGCCCAAACGGCCAGGCGCAGGAGAGGTGAGGATAAAAAGTAGATATGAGGGTATTACACGGGTTTTATTCACTGGGTTTGGGTCTGGGTTTATATCCGACTCCCGTTCCGTTTTCTTTTGACTCCGACTACCATTGCATGTTTTTTTTGATCCCGATTCCAATTTCTATTTTTTCTCCGTCCGGATCCGCCTCCAGAAGCAAAAGTTATATCGATCGATTTCTAATTATTTCCGGAATTTGTATACCGAAATATTTTCAAGCATGTAATGGTGCATGCGGATGAGTTTTTTTAGCGTAAATAATCACGTGCGTATAGATCGTAATTTGAAAGTCGTCAAATTTCGTATTTTGACACGTGAATTTCTGCATTGATGCGGCCGTCATTTTTGTAAGTTCAAGTCCGTTGTATAATTGCGCGCAACAGAATTATTATGATGCGCATCCGTGTATTCGTTTGAAGATAAATGTTGTTGATGGTTTGGGTTCCCAAATGCTTAAGCTATATTTCGATTATTTTGTTTTAGAGCGACGAGATCTATGTATATCCACTGCTCCTGGCCAAGCCAATCCTGGGCTCAGGAGCGGCGTATATGCCCTCCTGGCTTGGCCAGGGAGGCATATACACAGTTCCTGGGCCCAGGATGGGCCTGGCCAGGAGCAGTGGATATGTATAGATCTCGTCGCTCTATGTTTACGTTCCTTTTAATTTGTTTTTCTTACGTTCTTTGTGTTTCCGCAGTTGATTTTTTCTTTCCTATTATTTCTGCCCCGTTAGGTGATTATTTTGCTGTTTTGTCGTGTCTCCTGGCATAAATTTGTGGCAACTTTGGTTAATTTTGCAAAACTAAACGGGGCTTAAAGAAAGAGAATAATAACCTATAGGGCACCTGATCAGAAAATTGCCAGAGGGAGCTATCGGAAATTCTCCCGGCAACGCTATAGACGATATTACGATTTGAGATGCTATAAGTGCCGAAATTGAATCTGATTTAATTGCAGTATTTTATTATTTTATTTTAACATTATTTTTTATTTATTATTTAATATATATTTTAAATCTAATTTAGGAGGATTATAATTTGCGAGAAAAAAAAAAAAAAAAAAAAAAAAAAAAAAAAAAAAAAAAAGGAGATTGATGGGAGAATTTTGGGGAACCGGGTATGAACACACTGCAAAATTTAAATAGCCTCGAAAGAAATATCGTTTGAAGAGGGAGGCAAAAAAAAAAAGGCGGTACTCCCATTGTTCACCGGATGAAATTCTAGTAAATGTATTCTGCCCGTTCTTAAACCCCACTCTCGCATCCGAGCGATTTCCAGCGGCGACACCTTCTGACGTTTGGTGGCCAAACCTCTCGCCCGCCAGTTCCAACAACAGCTCCGAATAACGATTTGGTTAAATAATCCCACCAGCTCTTTGGGCGTTGGTGGTTTAGAGCGTTTCCTCTTCGACCCCTTCTTCTTCTGAGAGTTTACCCCTTTTCCCATGACCTGGACAAAGGGGGTCGCCACGCGTCGGAACGTCTAAAGCAAGCCAAGACGACTCCAAAAGAGCATCAGGGAACCCAAGATCGCCTCCAAGATCGCCTCCAAAATGGCTAAAGATATCGCAAAATGCTTCACAATAGTCCCGAAGATACTCTAAGACGCTCCAGAACCGCTCCAAGACGGCTGTAAATGTTCAGTAGGGCTCCTCTCGGATGCTCACAAAAAACCCAAAATGTTTCAAAATCGTAATCAATTTTTAGCGTTCTCGCGCTTTCGTTTCCGATGCCCACCCGAGGCGTCAATATGCTCCAAAATGCTCCAAGAAGCGCCCAAGAAAGCCCGAAAACGACGCAAATAATGCCCAAGAGCGCCAAGAAAGCCCGAAAACGGCGCAAAGAATGCCCAAGAGCGCTCCAAGAACCCTCCAAGAGCTGTTCAAGAACCGATTTTTAAAGCTTCCCAAGAGCGAATTAGTATTTCCGCTTTTTTTGGCATCCTCTCCGATATAAGCTCTACCAGTGCCTCTGAGGCCTCCAAGAGCGCTCCAAGAGCGCCCCGAACGACGCCCAAGATGCCGCCAAGAGGCCCCAAAAGGTCGCAAGATGGCCCCAAGAGGGCTCATGAGGCTCCGAGGAGGCCCCAAAGAGAATCCCGAACGGCTCCCAGAGGCCCCCCCGATGCACCCAACTCGCCGAGGAGCATCTCAGGATGACCCTTTACTCGCCTGTGCATCGTTTCTGGACGGGCTGGTGGGGGTACGCGAATCGTCTAGAAATTTTGGAATCCAGGGCAGGTGTGGAACAGATGCCGATATCCACCTGCTTCAATATTTATCCGACAGCGACCCCGACAAGGAGATCCTTAGTATAGATGGGTGGGTGCATTTGACCATATTTGCAGGGCTCGTATGGGCAATGTATCGTTGCAATGTTTGGTCCGATTTGTTAAACAATGGTATGGGGCACGATCGTGGCTCGAGTGAAATGACGCGGGACATGCGCGTAACATATTTCAAGCCGACGCCGGAGAACAAGACGATGCCTGCATGCCGGCTTTATTTTGTCTCGCGCTCAACCCCGCTCTACGTCGAGCCAACCTGCCCCCAGACGCAGAGATCTTAGCCTACCTCCATGACATTTACATCATCAGCCACCCGCGTGACACTGCAGCAATTTATGACAATGTGAAGGCAATCCTCGCAGAAGTCTGTCACATAGACATCAACATCGGAAAGTTGGCAGCATTGGGTAAAAATGCAAATGCTCCTCCACCTGGCTTACGCGACAGAGCACCCACGGCATGGGCCCACAACAAACCAGACGACAAACGAGGCATCCGCATCTTGGGCGCACCATTTGGGACGGACGCATTTGGCAGCTCAGGGGCTGCAGAGAAGGCGAAACTCCTGAACATCTTACTTACCTCAGCTCCCATCTCTGCAATCCGCGTGGATCCTCCTGTACTTTTGCGGCGTCCCGAAATTGAACCACTTCCTGCGGACCGCAACGCCAGCCCAATCTGTGACTGCCGCAGTCGCACACGACATTCATTGTCATCGATACTTTCCGACTCCTGTTCGCTCTCCCAGGGGCCAATGCATGGAATGCGCAGTTACACGGTGTTTCGTATGACGCATGGGTTGCACAGACTAAGCTCCCAATACGTTTGGCGGGCATGGGGCTTCGGGGCTCTCAACGGCTTGCCCCGGCAACATACTGGACGAGCTGGGCGGACTCCCTCCACAGTCTTACCATTCGGTTCCCAACAATAGGACAAGACATCCTCAACAATCTCCGCGCGCTTCGTGACGCACAGCCGCACGAATCGCTAACTACCCGGCATGTGTGGCAGCAGCAGAAGCAACCGGACGACAATGCGACAGGGCAGGGTGGGGAGCACGGCTCAATTGGGAAGAGCTGGCCGCTGGAAGTCGACCCCCAAAGTTGCCTACTGAACCGACGGTGCTCGGGGAATGGAGCCACGGGTGGCAATACCATGCATCTTACGATCTGGAACGTGCTGCCTACCAGTCTCTTATGGCTACTCTCGGAGGCGGGCCTGGGGCCCGACGTAACGCAGCTACGACTGGCAAAGCCCGGGTGTGGTCATGCATGGGGACTTACGCGGGGTCATGGCTCACGGTGTGCCTCACTACGGATCTACTTGTGCTATACAACACACACACATGGCCTGCGCAGTGCGACGACGGTTGGGTATAGGAGTGCTTGGTGACGGCGGGGATCCGCATGGATATAAAAAGATGGTGAATAATGAGAATGCCAAGCTAAACTCACGTCGCACATGGATGGTTTCAGCCTGGCGTCAAGTGTTCACTGAAGCGGGGGGGCTAATCCCCGACCGTAATGTCGAGCGACTTTTAGGACGCACCCACATACCTGTTCCTGAAGGTGACACGCGACGCCTGGACCTCCTCGTCCCTCGCCTGAACGTTGCACGCGGGCTGCCCTTATTCTGCGACGTCACGGTGGTTTCTCCTATTGCTGGGTATGGGAGGCCCAGAGCGGGGACAAGCAACAAGGGAGGAAGACTACTTGAGCTCGCGGAACAACAGAACAACTCAACCTATCATGAAGTGATCAACTCAGGTCTGGGTTCCCTGCAATGCTTGGGGTGCGAAGTGTATGGGCGATGGGGACAACAGGCGACAGCATTAGTGCCCGCACTTGCGCGCGAACGTTGCCGAGACCTACCAATGCGCATACGACGGGGCACTATGATGGGGTTCCTACACCGATGGTGGAGCATATTGGGGTCTCTCTCCAAAAATCAGTGGCACACCTAGTACTCTACGAATACACCGACTTACCTACCACGCAATTGGAACCTACTTGCCCTGTGGATGAGCTGCAAGTAGTTGCCTAGCGTAGTGGGCAAGCAGGCGTTCCCTCCCCCTCCTCCTCCTCCTCCTCCTCCTCCTCCTCCTCCTCCTCCTCCTCCTCCTCCTCCTCCTCCTCCTCCTTCGCTCTGCTGAGCTGCCGCTCTCTGCTGCGTAGTCGCTGTTTCACCCCAGACTGGTTTTCGGTTCGGGTTCTTGGCGATGTTGTGGGTGCGCTGCGGCGGAAAAAAAAAACATGATGTACGCGAACGTTGCGGATTGGGGTGGCGTCGACGATGGCGATGTGGGCGGCACGCTAACAAGAGCTCGCCACGGTTGCAATTTGATCCCTCTCCTAGAAAAATTCGAAGCCTTCAAAAACTAAGAAAACATATAATATTTTGATGCGTCGGGGCAAGGAGATTTTTTCGGAATCTTAAAAGTATTTCGGAAATTATGTGGGAAATCTTGGGCAGTCTTTGGAACCATTTTGGAAGCTTTTTGAGCGATGAAGTTTCACTAACATGTTCACTCAGCTCTGGATCGTGAATTGGTTGGGCAAGCAGAAATTGTTATAAAAACATCAAACGAGATGAACGATCACCATTGGCAACACAAATTTCCGAATATTATGGGAAGAATTACGCAGAAGTCCACCTGACGAACCCAATATGACCAATGATGGTGACCTTGATGACAATGATGATTGCCGTGCTGGTAAGAAGAAAGACAATATACCAAACACGAAAGAGAAGAAGAGGAATATGGATTTCCAAAAGAAAGATAATTCCAATTTACCCGAATGGAAGATCCCCACATAGCAAAAATCTCCGTAAATTGTAATCCGGACACCTGCTTGATCGCAATTTCGGTATTAATAATTCTTAACCCCATGGGTTCGCGCGTGAAACCAAAAATGAAATGTGCAACTATTGGAAAATGATGTTATCGCCAAAACTTACCTGATTTCGTTCGTACGAACGATAATATCAACAAACCCACAATCACGCAAAAAAAAAAAAAATCCGCAATTGTCACGGAAAACGCTGGCAACAACAATCTTTTAACATGAAAACATCGAGACGGAAAACGCTTAACCCCATGCCCATGATAATAATGTTACCCCCCTTAAGTCGTTAGAGTTTTTTTATCGTCGACCAATGAGAGTTTCGTCGGGGGCGCGGGGCGCGGGGGCCAAACTCCACTATCACCTCGGAACGTTATGTTGAGATAGCAAGATCAAGTTATCTTGAAATAGCAACATCAAGCGAAGCGATCACACTTTTTCAGGATGTCTCGAGCGAAACCAAGAATTTTGGGAGGCAGGCTCGAACGAAACGAGCAATGTTTCAAGGATGTCTCAAGCGAAACCAGTAATTATGTGAGGATGTCTCAAGCGATTCGAGAAGCTTGTCGAGGATGTCTCAAGCGAAACAAGCATATAATCGAGGATGTCTCGAGCGATTTGAGAAGCTTGTCGAGGATGTCTCAAGCGAAACAAGCATATATTCGAGGATGCCTCAAGCGAAACAAGCATATATTGAAGGATGTCTCAAGCGAAACGATACGTTTCGTAAGGGTGTCTCAAGCGAAAACAACAATTCGGTGAGGATGTCTCAAGCGAAACCAAAAATTTTGGGAGGCAGACTCAAATGCAACGAGCAATGTTTCAAGGATGTCTCAAGCGAAACCAGCAATTCTGCGAGGATGTCTCAAGCGATTCGAGAAGCTTGTCGAGGATGTCTCAAGCGAAACAAGCATATACTCGAGGATGTCTCAAGCGATTCGAGAAGCTTGTCGAGGATGTCTCAAGCGAAACAAGCATATACTCGAGGATGTCTCAAGCGAAACAAGCATATACTGAAGGATGTCTCAAGCGAAACGATGCGTTTCTTAAGGCTGTCTCAGGCGAAAACAGCAATTCCGTGAGGATGTGTCAAGCGATATCAAGAATTTTGGGAGGCAGACTCAAACGGAACGAGCAATGTTTCAAGGATGTCTCAAGCGAAACCAGCAATTCTGTGCGGATGTCCCAAGCGATTCGAGAAGCTTGCCGATGATGTCTCAAGCGAAACAAGCATAAATTCGAGGATGTCTCAAGCGAAACAAGCATATACTGAAGGATGTCTCAAGCGAAACGATGCGTTTCTTAAGGCTGTCCCAAGCGAAACCAGCAATTCTGTGAGGATGTGTCAAGCGATACCAAGAATTTTGGGGGGCAGACTCAAACGAAACGAGCAATGTTTCGAGGATGTCTCAAGCGAAACCAGCAATTCTGAAAGGCTGTCTCAAGCGATTCGAGAAGCTTGTCGAGGATGTCTCAAGCGAAACAAGCATATACGGATGTCTCAAGCGAAACAAGCATATACTGAAGGATGTCTCAAGCGGAACGTTGCGTTTCTTAAGGATGTCCCAAGCGAAACCAGCAATTCTGTGAGGATGTGTCAAGCGATACCAAGAATTTTGGGAGGCAGACTCAAACGAAACGAGCAATGTTTCAAGGATGTCTCAAGCGAAACCAGCAATTCTGTGAGGATGTTTCAAGCGATTCGAGAAGCTTGTCGAGGATGTCTCAAGCGAAACAAGCATATACTCGAGGATGTCTCGAGCGATCCGAGAAGCTTGTCGAGGATGTCTCAATCGAAACAAGCATATACTCGAGGATGTCTCAAGCGAAGCAAGCATATACTGAAGGATGTCTCAAGCGAAACGATACGTTTCTTAAGGGTGCCTCAAGCGAAAACAGCAATCGCTCGAGGATGTCTCAAGCGAGTTGAGAGATTCTGTGAGGATGTCTCAAGCGAAACGAGCGACCCGTCGAGGATGTCTCAAGCGAAACAAGTATACGAGGATGTCTCACGCAAGGCGGGAGATTTGTCGAGGATGTCTGATGCGAAACGAGAGGTTAGTTCGAGGATGTCTCGAGCGGAACGGGCACGTTTTCGAGGATGTCTCCAGCGAAGCGAGCAATTCTCCTGCTCCCGCCCGCGACCGTTCTGGCTCGAGCGTTTCGAGCTTTTCGAGTTCTCGGGCCTTCCGAGCTTTCGAGCTTCAGCTTCGCCATGGCGGTGCCCATGCGCTCGAGCCCGCAGATGACCGAGGACAGCCAAGTCATCGCCCTGCTCGAGCAGAACAACAAGCTCCTCCAATGAGTTACCAAGCTCCTCGAGGAGCAGAGCAAGCTTGCCGACTTGCAGAACCAGAGCCTCGCGTACATCGCCGAGAAGGCGGGGTGCGCCGAGATGCGCCAATGCCAGGCCAGCGGCGAGGCAACCGACGCTTCGAGAATGTTGGGGATGTGGTGTCGAGGGAGCTCCGCACTGCACCGCAAGAATATTCGAGGCGCCGCGTTGGCGAGTGTCCTCAAGAATGGAAGCCTCGAGGGGATCAAGTACGAGGGCATCTTCCGAGGCAAGGATCGGCGCCGAAGCGAGCTCTTCTGCGCGATCTTCTTCAAGACGCACATCGAGCGGGGCGGCGAGACGTTCAACGCCTTCGACGACG